>JAODAL010026930.1:0-55846 GCA_025379985.1 Phyllomedusa bahiana
AAATTATTCACGGCTATACCGCCGAAATAATAAAGGTCTATGGGGCCGGCGGGCCGCCACCCTCCCCGCCCAACCCGCCCCCGTACACACGTCGTAATTGCGTGGCGAAATACGTCCCACAATTACTGCCGTGTGAACATAGCCTAAGGATTACCAATATTTATGAGATCCATTTATTACACTTACATATATAGAAAGTATAATAAATATTTATAAAAACATAGCACAAACAGACACAAAAAAAAAACCCCAAACCTAAAATTCATCCTTTTTGGCGGGAAAAGTAATACTTATTTTACTACAATGCGACAAATACATATTCCTTTTTGTTGTATTTCTGAAGGAACTAGATCTGATAGATTTTGAACTGTGATCATTTCCCCGCTATGCAATGGATGGTTTCAATTCATACATTATTTTCCCTTGTAATATATAACATAGTCGTAAAGGCTAAATGTTTCCAGTATTGTTTCTGAAAATGACACATATCGTGGAACATGTATGCGATCACACAGTGAAAAAGACTTTGTAATACTGATACTGATGATACTACTGATGTATAATATTTTTAGAGCTGAACACAGGAGGTTGTGACAGGCTGGTCCATTCTCAATACCAGCAACATTGCCCTTTTATAAACCACTAAAGACAGTCCATTAAATAAAGAACCTTTGGCCAGTTTCCATAATAAAGGGAAATCTACAATATTTTGAAAATTTAAATGAGAAAAAGATCAGAAAACGACATTGGCACTTGCCTTCCATAAACATAAGGTTGGCCAAAGTGAAAAAAATTCACAAACATTAAATAATTTTAGTCTTCATATTAAAAAAGAAGGAAAAAACTGATTACTTATATCACCACTTTATAACAACATGAAAAACCTCAATAACCGACTTACAGAAAAACAGACATTTTGTGTCAACTTGAGAACAGCAGACTTTTCAAAAATGAGTTTAAACCTAAAAAAATGTCACAAATCTCTTTGCAAAAATATGGTAGGATGTTCAGCAGAAAGAAGCACCACAGAATACCGTATCTCTTGAAATTATTTAAGCCTTTCTTTCATGTTTGGGTAAATTTTTGGGTTTTAGGTTTAAAATAAAAAAGATAAAAAAACCCATTTAACAAACGTAAAAATGGGCTACTTAGACATAAGTAAAAATACTTTTTTCATAAATCGTTCTTTTAATTTTAAATTTTGTACCACTTTAAATTTTTTGCCTCTACAATTTGAAATCTATTAAAGCACCTTTAAAACTATTATTAATGCTCCCAAACATTAACCATAAAAAGCAACTGATCCAAAAATTTTTAAAAAACTAACCTGAATGTTGGGCTACGCATCTATTCAATCTATGGGTTTTTCAAGGTTTTCAAATATTAACAAGCCTTTGTGTTCAATTTATTCCTTCTGTCCTTTCCCGCTGCCAAAAGAGGTGAATGTAGATGCAAGAAGTGGGGGACAAAAAAACGAGTAGGATGCAGGGTTTAGACCACGGGTGAAAATTTTAGTATTAACTCTGTGATCCACTGGCTTCTGTTTACAGAAATCAAATTCTGTAGACAGGCCACCCCGGGGTTACAAAAAGGAAAGGGGACTTTTGGGGTTTTTTCTTAAGTTGAAATTGTATTAAGTCGGAACAGGTAATTATTAAATGTAACTCCAGAAAAAAAAAAAATTTTTTCATTTTACATAACAATTTACAAAACAATATACCATGTTACTTCTCAGTGACTGCCACATGGAATAAAATAGTGGGGTGTCATACAGAGTTAGCTTCTTGGGGCACTTATTAACCCTTTAAACTTTGGTCTCTTTATCATTTTTTACATTTGTTTGCTGTCCCCCCTTTTTTAAATTTTTTCACCTAACTTCGTACCATGTGCAGCTATGGCACGGGCACTTGGTTTCAGGGGGGCGTGACTCAGTGTTTAAAATGTCAGCCACGCCCCATAAGTCCCTTTGTAACTAGGGACTATGTAAGTCGGAAATGAAGTCGGGGACTGCCGTAATATCCTCTCTTTGTCATAAAACCCCTATTCAGATATGCCAAAACCAGCTGTCTTTTTTTCCCTTGGGAATGTAGAGAGTTGCTTAGGCCCTATGACACATGGGCCACGGGGGTCAGAATGGGTGATGATATTTTTTTTTTGAAAATGGGGTTTTTGGTAACTGAATACCATCATTTAGATGATCATCCATAAAAAAGTGTTTTTTTAAAAATTTTTTGATTGTATTTATAATTTTATATGAAAACCTTTTTAATCCCCCGGGAACAGATTATTTAGTTTCTGTATAAAGAACTTTTCATTTTCTGATGCAATCTAATATGAAAAATTTTTTGCGGGCTCTCAAACCAAAAGGCAAGGTGGCTTCTTTTCAGAGGGGGACCTTCCTAAACAGATCACCTCTCTAAACCTGCCAGGCTCTATATTTCCACATGGGGTTTTTTCCACTATATTCTTTTGATTAGCATTGACACTGCTGCTGGGGAAGCGGCATGTTTGGGAAAGTTAGAGACAGAGCCCGATATTGTCTTTTTTGGCAATTTAGAGGAGGAGGGATGTAACACATGTTTGGGCCGGGGACCCAGTACACGGTTTGCCTGAGGGGGCCATTATTCATGAAAAAGTCCTGCAAAGACTGCCCCTGATCCCCAAAAAAATACAACCCAGCAGATAAAATGTTCCACAATATCTGCATCCAGTTAATGACGCTTAAAAGGCGCAAATTTTGACCAACAAAAGAAGGAACTAAAAGACTGACCCCGTGATTGGGCCTTAGCAGGCTTTTTTCTGTCGTTAAAGGGACGAAATCTGGGGGGGCTGCAAAGTTGGAGCCCTTTGATCATTGTGCTCAGGTGAACATCACCCTCCCCCCCCTTTTTTTTGGCGCTATGCATTTAAAGGGTCCCATTTTTTTAAAAAAGGGAAAACTAAGGGAACTCCCAATTTTAAACAAACAACACTTATCCCCTTCCTCCCACCTTTGTTCCATGACTTTTACCGGCAAATTTTCTAGTTTTTTGTCTACCAAACAGGACACACTGGGGGTAGGTGCTGTTTGGTGGCAGCATCAAGTGCCACCCCCTTACATCACATTTGACTATGTCACACGCCAACTGTACCGTCTCCCAAGATCCTGGTACACTGTGCGCAAAAGGCAAGAAAAATTTTTTACCGCAGGTTTAAAACCGGGCGAAATATGCAACAGTAAATTTCCCTGGGGATTTACGTAAAAGCCGCGGTCGGTTTTTGGATTTGCCATCGTCTCCGTACAAAATGCCCTTCGGATTTTGGACGCCATTTTGACTTATGCTGTGTGGACTTATCCTTTTGAACTGAACAGCTTACATTCGGAAGAAGAGAAAAGTACACAGAAGTGGAGAGACCCTGCTTGGAACAGTGGTGAGAGGAAAGGTGAGTATAGGTTTTCTTATTTTATCGGGCAGCAATACCTTAGTATTCATTTTTGAAATAAACTGAATAACACCTTTAATTTTATAAGGAACTAGTTCAGCCTCCAATATGGTGATTGCTGCTTTACAAGGATTATAGTACATAAGGCTTCCTCCCTCCAGACAGCCTAGGGTCTGTAGAGTGCTAAAAGAGAATGGGGTTCGAAAAACACAAATAATGTGTTCAGCTATTAAAATTCTGCTTCCCTTTACATATAGGGGACATGTATGGTGGTATAAAATATTATATTAAAAAATATAAAAATTTATATATAATATTTTGGGTCATAATTTGACCACTTCTTACTTCAAAGGGCGGGAAAGTTCATGATGGAAGTCACATTTGTGAGTTGGCTTGGTGGTATATTATTGGGGATATAGCTGTCTGCACAAATATCACCATTTTGTCATGGTAAAAAAGGTGATTTATCAGCGTTTAAAAATTCCCGGGCATCCTGTTATTTAACAAACAAAAAAGGGAAAATTAAATATCTGAATACCCCAGCAAGTAATGGAGGAGAGGATCTATCTTTTAGGCTGTCCGGAACAAGGCCGCCATCTTGAAAGGTGCTTTAGTGGATCAAGGGCGAGTTTTTCCATTGTAAAGATGGCCATGGAGCATAACAAAGAAGACTGAATTTGTCTTCGAAATTGATTGCCACAATCAGATTTGAAATATCTCTTGTGGTTTAAAAGATATAAACACAGAACGTTGCAACAACAACCAGGAACATTTCCCTACTATGCACAGCTTTTGACTTTCCCAAGTGTTACCCTTTTAAACACAGAGTTAAAGCTGCTGGATCCAATGTTTATGAACCCACATGAGAATCTCTGGAGAAATGCTGTCACAAGCCTTCACTATGCGGTGCTGAAGGTGATGTTTGTTGCGGGTTTTCTCAGCATACATAATTTGTTTGAGTTGACTCCAGAATTAAAGGTGAGTGGTGTGATCGGTCAAGTGATCTGGGCAGTCATTCCACATTACCACAATGGCCAATCCAATGACCAGGGAATTGAATATCTATTCACTGTTGAACAACTGCTCCATAGTGTGGTGGAGCCCCATCCTGTGGGAAATAACAGGGACAACTACCATCTTCGCCCAAAGGGAAATGGGGAACACGTTCTTGTAGGTAGCACTCAGCATTTAAGGTCGGGTTTTTGATAAAATTTGGGGTCGGATTACTTTGGGTGTTTTTTTAAAATTCCACACAAAAATCATGGGCCTTCACATCACCTACGACTTTGATTTTTGGCTGCCCTTTCAGTACCCACCTTTTATTTGGTTGACCTCAAAAATTGGGCCTCACACTCAACAAAAAATCCCCCGTGGATGTTTTTGTATTTAATAAAAACTGAGACCCCCAAAAAAATGCAAAATTTTAAAATATAATAAATCTAATCAATCTTTATTATACACAGCATAAATGGACAGAGACAATATTTTAAATCACAGCTAAAAAAAAAATAGTTAAAAATCAACAAAAAATACACAAGGAAGGATAGTATGTTGCTCAGAACACTGGGATAATATACAAAATGTAGATATATCACAGTGCATCAATAGTATTTAAGAAAAAAAAGGTAATAGAAAAAGGGGAAATTTTAAGGGTGAAGGGGAGCACTGAAAAAAATCCCAAAATAAAACAATACATTACAAAGAGGGAAATTTGGGTTAAACCCCGGGAAATTTAGAGACATACAACCGCCAAAAGACTGCCTGACACGCGTTTGTGGCAATCAATTTCTAAGACAATTCCTTCTATGGGTCTTCTTTGATATGCTACGTGACCACCTTCCCATTGGAAAAACTTGCCCATGATCCAGTTATGGTGGCTTTCAAAAAGTTGGACATTGTAAAAAGAAAGGCCTCCTTCCCCACTACTAGCTGGCATATTCTTATATATATTTTTCCCTTTTGTTTCTGAAATAAATGGGTGTCCTGAGACTTTTGACTCTCCTTCTACATTCCACCAAGGTATTTCACTTATACACGGTGAGGAGCAGTCAGATAACTAGTAGGTGCAGCCGAGGAGTGGGGTTTATAGCCCAAGCTGCACTGTGGTGGATCCTTCTGCATCGAGAAAGGTTGATGCTAACAAGCTGCATACCGGGAAGGTGCAGATCTCAGCCATATTATTTTTTTTTATGTAAGTGATAGGGAATTGTCACTGTATGGGTTAGTGTTTGGGGACAAAAAGGGGTTTTTTGCTCCCTTTTTGTTTTTTTTTTGTTACCAGGGAGCTTTTTATTTTTGTAAAGATTAAATAAAAGCCAGAGATTGTTTTGTGCTAGGCCCAGAAAAAACCCCTGTCTGTGCCTCGGGAATCGGGGACGTAGCTCAGCTCCCATATATATATTTTATCAGTCCTAGCACAAACATTCTCTGGCTTTCATTGCCATCTTTTATATAAGATAAAATATTTTATATAAATAAAATATATATAACATATATTTTGGTATTTGCGGCACAGAGGCACACAAGCGGGGTTTTTTTTCAACAAAAATACAGGGGGTTTTTTTTTTCTGCAGCCCAAAAAAAAACAGCCCAAAAACAAACAAAAGGTTGTGCGGGAAAGGGTTACTTCAGCCCTTTAACATGCACACAACAAAGATGTAAGGGCCAGCACAAAAAGGGAAAACAACATATACTCCACCGTGGGCAGGGGAAATTTTCTTTAGGAGGGGGAGAAACCCCCCGGGTTGGGGCCCATTGGGCAGGAGCAGCCCTTTCCTGCTCAGCACCCTCTGGGGAAATAATCCTAAAACCAATCAGCACCAGGGTTTACTCTCTCCCCGGTTCCCCCTTCTGCACCCGGCCCTTTTAAAGGGCCCAGGAACACTGAAAAGCCTGGACTGAAAGGGGGGAACGACCCCCCACCCCCGCTCACCGTTTATAAAAAAGAAGCCCTTTCAAGCAAAAATAGCAGCTTACCCAAAAATATTAACCCATAAGTAACCTAGGTTTTCTTTTTCTAAAACTGCGGGTTTTTTTCCTCCCCCACCAAGGGGCCCGGGTTTCCCGGGGGGGCCCCACTATGCATTCTCCCGCTGCCCCCTCAAATTTGGAAAGGCCCGGGGCCCCCAAAGGCCCCACTTTTTCATCGCTTGAACTACCATAAACCTTGCCGCCCAAACCCAAATTAGGGACCTATCTTCCATCAGAGCATAAAAATAACCCAAATAAAACATAACCTTTAATAAATATACCCTAAAATTAATCCAAATACCCCACAGAAAGGCCCCTATCATCTATGGGAGCCGGACCATCATAGGAGGCATCAGGTTATATCTATCCATATTATCTATTCCTGGGTGTTTTTGATAATAATTTTGGACCTCTATAGCTATTATGCTTTCTGCTCTTTAAAACCCCCCGAGGAAACCCCCCAGATAAAAAAAAGGGGGAAAAGCTGTTTTTTGCCCCAATTTGGGGTAATTTTTTGTAGGTTTCCCCAATTTTGGGTATTTTTGGGGGTAGGGGGATTTTTTTTGAGGGTTTTGATTGGGGCCCGCCCTTATCGGGGGGGGGGGGGGGGGGGGGGGGATGTCACCACTTATTATCCCCTGTTTAGGGACTTTATAGGGTTTTATTTATTTTGGCTTATACCCCTTGGGGGCAATTTAAAGGGGTTTTTCTATCTTTCCTTGTTGTTTTTCCCCCCCTTATGTTCTTAGTCTTTTTTTTTGTGGGGGATTTTTGGGTTAATTTTTTGGGTAAAAATTTTTTAAAAGGGTTTGTTTTTATTTGGGGTTTTTTTTGTGCTGTGATTTCTGTTTGATAGAAACCCAATGAATTAAAACTTTTTTGGGGAAATGTTTTTGACATATCTTCCCCTCCACTACTTTCCCCGCGGGTTTCTTACTAATATAAACTAATAAAATACACATATAATAACCCGTATACCCAAAAATTTTAAAAATAAATGCAACACACATATATATAAAAATAATATATATATATAAAATAAATATATATTATATATATAATATTAAAATAGGGAGAAAAATAGGCACACCGTAAATAATAAAAAATTGTGGGTGCCAGCGGGCAATAAAGGGCAAATAGTTACCAGTCCTAGTAAATATTCAAGGGAAATTCCCCCAGCATCCAGGTTTCCAAAAAAAGCAAAAAACTTTAATTTTCCCAAAAATTTCCAAAAACGAGTTTCGGGTACTAAGCCTTTTCAAGCAAAAAACAGGGGGAAAATTCTATAAAATATATAAAAATATATATAATATAATAAAATATATATATATATATATATATATATATATATGTGTGTGTGTGTGTGTATGTGAGTGTATTTGTGTTTTAGAACATTAATTTAATATTGTTCACTGCAGTCCATCCATGTTCAAACAAGCAATGATAATGGGAGAATGTCTTTACAATAATAGGTTAAAAACAGTGATATTTTTAGAAATTACAGGTTTAAAGGAAATGGAATGGATGACACAACCTAGATCAGTCAATTCAGCAGCCGAATGTCCTTAAAAGGATGCTGGAAATGACAGCGTCACAAGTGGGAAGGCAAGGGGGACTAGTTCGTCAGAGGATAACCCTGAATACTTGGTGATTTACTCATGCTATAGTGTAAGAAAGCTGACAGACACGTCACGGCTACTTCCTGTACTTTACAAAGCAACGGGAATGAAAAAAAGAAGAAGAAGTTGGGAAATAACAACAGCTGGGAAAAGTTCATGGATTGTTGCCAGTACTTGGCCAGAAGTGTGTTCTTATTTAATTCTTCTAGTGGCCTTGAATTATACATTGTCTGATCCTGGAATATTTTGCTTTAATGTAACGTTACTCCTGGGAGTTTTTCTCTGTTGTGATAAATGCCTAAAGATATAGATGTCATTAAAATGTCTTCTATTCCACTGCAAAACACTGTCTATTTTTATGCTAATTATTACATTTCTTTTAGTTTTACAGACACTTAAAGGGGTTTTGCCACTTTGCACATTCTGAGTTAACAACTAGCTGATCTCAGAGAACTAGAAAGCCCCACTAACGCAGTTCTCGTTTCTTTGGGAGTTCCGAATATAGCTGAGTGAGTGTGCTCCGGTATATTTAGAACCCCCATAGACATGAATAGGTGAGAGCTGCACAAGGGTGGCCATCTCCCTGTTTTCTGAGGCCGGCTCGTAGTGAGCTATGAGCTGGCCTCAGAAGGGGTTTTACAAAGCGGAAAAACTCCTTTAACCAGCTGTACTTGAGCTATAGCTTTCTTATTTTTCAATTGACATAAGGACCATTTTAATCATCACGTGCATTTTAATCACCGGGTGTAATGGTGCAGCTGCACTGGGCCCCCTTCTGGCGGACCACATGGCTTACAGCTGCTGCTGAGAATTCAAATAGAAATTCAAAGAATACCTTTGGATTTCTACCACATATTTCCCTTTTGCTTGACGCAGATTATGCTGCATTTTTGGATACAGATTAAGTACATTTCTTGGGACTTACCAGAATCTTCACTCCTGATTCGCTCTGTGTACTGAATAAGCTGTAAGTGACATAGCACTTATTTCTCTTACACATCACAGATTAAAAATCTTTATCAGAGACAATATGCTTCATAGTTCACATTGTAAATTAATGAGTGCATTCCAACTGAATGCATGTAAACATTATGCCATATAAATATACCCTAAAATAGGTTTATAACTCTTCCTTACACTCAGTCATTCTCTTTTTAAGCCATTCTTGAATACTGTTAAACATTTTCTAAAAGGGGCTTTGTCAAGAAGACAACCACTTATACACAAACAACTGCACCATGGATCAGCTGATCACTGCAGGTAAAGCAGTAGGGGGCCCAAGCCATCAGGTTTCTTCCACCTGGAGAAACTCTGGCTAGACACACACAGAGAAACATACTGCAGGGTATTACATGCCAACCATTAAGTTAAATTATTAACCTTGTAATACATGGACTGGCAGGGCCTACTAGAGCAGCAATCTGTCGCCAATTTTTTTTTTTTTTTTTACTTATTAAATCAAGACCCTGATCCATATTCCTTTCCTCTCAGTCGTTTTTATTTCCTGATTGTAGATTTCTCTATTCGGCCATCTATATATGATTGTGAGGAAGACATTCTTGCTTGCACTGCTTTAACAGCAGTCAGAGAGATACTTTATAGCACATTCATGCACGTAGGATTCTTAAGACCCATAGGCTTGTATAGGAGAGTTTTCACTGTGAAGGTAGGGGAGAGGGGGAGCTGTGATCATCTCCTCTTGTGTCTGGTGGATTCTGTGTTATCTATACACATTGGTGTCTCCTTTCAGTTTGACCCTGCTTTTACTGATAATGAGCACACTGCTGAAAAGCTCTCTAAACAGAGCAGGAAGTGTCAGACGATTATTAGACTTAGTGGCCAAAGTGAAAACTGCAGGACTTAAGAATTATTTAAAAAATACTGAGAGTGATCTGGAAAATTAAAAAAAAATAACCCAAAATTCCTAAAAAATGTGTTTAACATAAAAATGTGAGTTAAACAATAAGTCATTTTTTTATGACACATTCCCTTTAAGCCATCACAAAAAGTGGTCATTCACCTTCCAAAATACAGGACAAAACTAATGAAACAACCGCTATAAAAAAAAAAAATCTATAAATTTTGGGGGAAAAAAGAAATAATAAAGTCCTTCAGCTAGGGAAGAATGTGGATGTAGATCACAAACCATCTGAAGATTGGAAAGCAGAAGGGGCAATTATATTCTACTGTTTTAAACATAGCGCTTAAAGGCCTTTTTAAGTGTCAGTACTCTAGAAGACAACATCTTACTTACTGGAGGAGATAGAACGTGCAAGGTTTCCAGAAATGTGCTCCAAGGAAACAATCATAATTGTTGAAAAAGTTAAGTCTTAGGCTATGTCCATACAACGAGTATTTCAAGTTGGAATCCATGCTGGTCATCTAAAACTGGAATTAAATCATACCCATTGACCGCAATAGAAAATATTTGTTGTAGTTCACACATGGCATGGCATATTTTGTCAGTTGGTTCTTAAAGGGGTTTTCTCAGCACGCTGAATCACTGGCTGACAGGCAGTTTTGCATTCACACTGTCTCCTCAGGTCATTACCCTGACAGAACAGGAAATTGTTGGCTTTAACACAATTACAGATAACTCCATGGTCCTCCCTCCTCACAGCACTGGTATCTTTTGTTTCATGCATCCGTCAGTCTGTCCCTGGGATGACGTTACTCCTACTCTCAGCCAATCAGAAAACAGGTATGCAAGTTACCATAGAAACCTGTGTGCAGTGAAAGACCTGCTAAACTGTCTACAGCTCATGACTAAAGTAAAATCTACTGATCAATGTATTTAGAAAATCTTTTCATTAAACAGTCCCCTTATGTTGAAAGCTAATCTTCATAGTGAGAAAACCCCCTTAAGAGTTAAACTTAGAACATGCTCATTTTTCCGTCATATTCTCCATGCGGATCCAGGTTCAAAATGACATACAAATGTTTTGGATGCAGATTCACATCCAAGACCCATAGATTTGAATGGGGCTCATATTCTGGCTGTAAATCTGGTGGCCTCTGCTTGAAAAAAAAAACAACCTAAAATCCACATAAAAAAAACTTGTAGAAAATATTATATTAAAGGTATAATACAACAAGAATCGGAGGGGTAAATTTTACTCATCGTCTGGATGTACCCTTTAAATAATGAAACAAGAAAACAAGAAAGACAAAAAGTAGATATTTTTCTATGGCTCATAGTAACATTTGACGTATTCTTATCACGTCCAAAACTTTGAATGTTAGAAGTAGGGTCTTGCCTACTAGAAAAAAGCTGCAAGGAGGGGTCAATATGGCCCACCAGAGTATCAACTAGTTCTCCAATGGGTCCAAAGTTGTGTCAGAAGACAAATTCATTAGAAGCTGCCTTGAAGGTAATCATCTGCTACTTGGGCTTATTTCTTATGGGTTAAATCACGAATAACCCTTTAAATCTTATGGATTATATTTTGGTATATGTAATAATAACAAATATACAATGTATTTTAAAGGGAATGTGCAAAAGTTAATTTTCTCTAGTGGCAGAGTGCAAAGTATATTGAATTTATACAAAGGTTTCTTCTAATGTACGGTAATAATAATAATAATCTTTATTTATATAGCGCCAACATATTCTGCAGCACAATGTTTCCAACCTCATTGTAGCCAGACACTTTTGATTGGATTTAAACAATAGCATATTGGTGGATATAACAAACAGGAATGTAAATGGATTTAAAAGGAACAACGATACAATTAAGATTAAATGTAGAGTCATTCTTTAATAAACTTAAATGGAAGCTATATTGTTTTAGATATGGAAGACAAAGCATTTTTCAAAAACGCTATAAAAGGATATAATAGTATTAGAATATTGTACATGGAGAATGTTCAGAATTAGATTGTGAAACCAAATTTACAGTACATATCTCTGAAAATGTACTTTGTGATGTTATTCAGAATGTCAAACCTTATTAAATTGACAACACTTCAATAGGAGATATTATTCTTTAATGCATTGAATATTTAATTCAGTTTCTAGGAAAGGCAGGAGTGCGGGGATGATGAGCTCTGTCTCTAGGTTCAATAGTGAAAAAATATTATTTGTTTTTGTATTTTCTTTCCATTCAGCGATCATTCCATTATTTCTCGGCCCCTGAGCTTGTTCAGTAAAGGCGTCTATACTGTACATATCACCTGTAAGTCAGCTGAACCCACTGATTTCACCAGGGCTGGACAACTATCTGTTGTGAAGGAAGTTTACTGAGATGGCTGATATCAGGTGAAAGAAGGATTGGACATGTTGGATTTATGTATAGTGCATGAGTGCACTCGCACCTCCCCCTCTCTATGTTGGTGTCCCTCAAGGCTTTCTTCCATTTTCCATCTATATTTTTCATCCTGGGCAGCTCATAGAAACCCATAGTTTTAATGGGTTTATTGAGGTAATTCTTTTAAATTATCTTTAGCCTACTCATCTCTTCTCTCACCTTGTATTCAGTGCTGCTGCCATCCTCACTCACCTTCTGTCTACGTCTTGTCTTCTTCCAAACAGTGACGTCAGGCAGTGGAAAAAGAAATAAACAACGCTGGATATAAAGTGAGAGGATGGATGAGTATAAGTAATTTTATTTTAAAATGGCAGCAGTAGTATAAAGCCCATTTAGAGAAATTAACCAGACAACCCCTTGAAATAACACTTCTATGTTGATGACCTTCAAACATACCTCTTTGGCCCAGTTGTTATCTCACTGTTTTTCAGGACCCCAGCTTGTCTGTCGGAGATATCAAAATTCTTCTCCTTCTGCTTTCTGAAACACAACACAGAGAAAAGTAAATTCATCATTTTCCTCCATGCCCCTCAACTCCTCCATAAGAAGTAGCAATCTCAGTAAATGACTCTAAACTTTTCCCAGCCCCACAAGTCTGTTGCCTTTGGATAACCTTTTGGTCATGTCATTCAAGCTTCACATCCAAGCTTTTACTTACTCCTACTAGTTGCACCTCAAAAACATTCCTCAAATCCATGTTTTTATCAGCTGTGACTCAACAAATATACTAGTGTAAGCCATCATCATCTTTCACCTGCACTACTTCATCATTCAACACTCTTTTGCACAAAATACTCTAAAAATATATATTATCCGAGACTGTGAAAAGAATGTGAACATGTGTTGGCAAGCTTGAAGCCTACTACAACAACCAAAAATACATCCAACACAAAATTATAATAAAAAATAAGTTTATCTAACTTAAGTAAAAAAACGAGTAACAGAAAAATGAAACAAAAAATCCAAGTCCAACAAGTACACTGCACCCAGTAAAACAAAAGCACAAGGGTCTAGGGTAACAAAAGTGAAAAAACAAACACTGGAGAAAATGCCCAGTATGCAGGCCTAGTGGTCACTTCTTTTTTCTTTACCCACTGGATGCATCTTGGTTAGTATTATTTATATTACTGGATTTACACATTGGTACTTTTGCATTTTGGTATTTTTGTAGTTTCTTTACAGCCTTTTCTCCAGTGTTTGTTTTTTGTCATTTTGGTGACCCTCGACCTTGTGCTTTTGTTTTTCTGGGTGCAGTGTACTTGTTGGACTTGGATTTTTTGTTTCATTTTTCTATTATTTTTTTTTTACTTATGTTAAATAAACTAACATTAGAATTTTTTGTTTAATGTATTTTTTGGTTGTTGTACTCTTTTACACAAGAATCCATGCTGAACTCTGTTGCGTGGTTATTCCACCTCTCTATTCATCTCTCCTCCACCTCTCATTACCCGGATGCACATTGCCCAACAAATTCAGAAGATATTAACAGTGACATACAGTTGGCAATAATGGCCTCTTTATGTAACCTACGGTAATACTACTCATTTGTTCCCATTTTAGGCTATTGTGCTTTTTACATAGCAGTAATTGATTCATACAGGACTGTTATACGTGAGGAGAGCCTTGCTTATTGCTATACCTGTAGCTGTGAATCGTGCAGTCATATTGTTTATTTCTGAGGTCAGCAGTTTGCCACAGGCGGCACAATGCAATGATACCTACATCAGATCACTGACATATTTAAACTTCTTTTGATTGTATAGCTCCCTGAAATCGATGGCACTTAATATTAGTAAGTTTAAGAGTACAAAGGGGAACTACAGTATTGTAAAAAAAAAGGGGTTGTCTGCTCTGACATAGTTCTCTACTGCATCCTGACCCAAGGGCACAAATATAATAGTTGAAAGTGGTGCTTATCAAGGCACCAGGACAATAATCTGGTGCATATGCCCCAGATCCGTGGTGTAACCCTGGCCACAGCAGCTGGGGTCTGGATGCCCACTAGCAAGCCTGCCTTGTAGGGCAGATGGCAAGTCTGGGACTGGCTGCAAGAAATCTATTTTTCCAGCCTATTTTTCCAGTCTTTTTTATCTGAGGTTTAAAAAACATAAGAGACAAGTTTTTAGATAAAATGAAAAGGCTATTTTCTTATCAGATTCCATACTCCATGTTTCAGTAGAAGCTTTAGGTGGTGGAATAAGGAGTGATACATTTTTTGTTAATAAAAAGGATGCAATGACATAGTTGGATCACCAGGACAGGCATACTCATCAGGTGGGGGACTACGGATTGCATGTGGACATCTATGGTCTAACAGGTGTAATTTGTGACCACAGAGTTCATAACTATTTTGAAATATTGTTTTCCCTTTTAAGATGCTGTGACACTTGTTGAGTGAACGAAGGGAACATTTTTTCCAAATATGGAGGATAAAGTTTGGAAAATCCAGAAGTTAGTTAAAATTAAAATTTATTTATTATAATTCCATAATACATTCCATACATGTGGCAAACAAAAGAGGACAGATCAGACGCCAAAGTATTTCAAGTCCTGCATGGACTCTTGGTCACCAAAAATCTGCCCATATTATGGCAAGATGATGCCTTGATGACAATAACCCAAAATAAATTTAACTATGTGGCAAAAAGAAATAAAACACTGGCCTCTACTTAATGATTTAATGTGAGTTTCTGGAGAATCAAGAACATGGCTATCCCAAAAGGTTTTTTTAAGAAGGGGCTATATACCATATGTGCATTTTTGCAGAAAAGATCACTAAATTCCAAAATAGCAGTACTAATAAGACCTATATGATCAGAGATTTTATAAACTGTGATACTAACCATGTCATATATGCTATCTTTTGTAATAAATGCAATAAATACTATATTGGGTGTACTATAAGAAAGCTAAAAAGTCGGATTGCGGAACATTTTAATGGTATTAATAAAAAATATACACAGACCTCAGGTGCTGCAAGACACTTTAGTGATGAGCATGAGGGTGACACCTGCACAATCCAGTTCTTCAGCCTTGAAAGAGTTAGTTAACCCAGGAGAGGCATAGACTGGAAGCATACAGTGCAGCGTAGAGAAGTCTATTGGATTTTAGAATTAGATATCCTTATGCCCCGAGGTCTTAACTATCGCAATGAGCTGATGTTCTTCTATTAAACAGGTATAGTGGAATATCATTGTTTTAAAGGTTACCTCCAGTTACAAGTGGGGGGAAAAAGTATTTAGTCAGCCACCAATTGTGCAAGTTCTCCCACTTAAAAAGATGAGAGGCCTGTAATTTACATCATAGGTAGACCTCAACTATGAGAGACAAAATGAAAAATCACATTGTCTGATTTGGAAAGAATTTATTTGCAAATTATTTTGGAAAAAAAGTATTTGGTCACCTACAAACAAGCAAGACTCTCACAGACCTGTAACTTCTTCTTTAAGAGGCTCCTCTGTCCTCCACTCATTACCTGTAGTAATGGCACCTGCTTGAACGTGTTATGAGTATAAAAGACACCTGTCCACAACCTCACACAGTCACACTCCAAACTCCACTATGGTGAAGACAAAAGAGCTGTCAAAGGACACCAGAAACAAATTTTAAGCCTTACACCAGGCTGGGAAGACTGAATCTGCAATAGGCAAGCAACTTGGTGTGAAGAAATCAACTGTGGGAGCAATAATTAGAAAATGGAAGACATACAAGACCACTGATAATCTCCGTCGATCTGGGGCTCCACGCAAGATGGGGTCAAAATGATCACAAGAACAGTGAGCAAAAATCCTAGAATCACACAGGGGGACATAGTGAATGACCAGCAGAGAGCTGGGACCAATGTAACAAAGGCTACCATCAGTAACACACTATGCCGCCAGGGACTCAGATCCTGCAGTGCCAGACGTGTCCCCTGCTTAAGCCAGTACATGTCCGGACCCATCTTGAAGGTTTGTAGGAATGCATTTGGATGAAACTAGATCGATAGATAGATAGTGAAGATGTATGTGGATAGATGATAGATAGATAGATAGATAGATAGATAGATAGATAGATAGATAGATTAGATAGAGGGATAGATAGATAGATAGATAGATAGATAGATAGATAGATAGATAGATAGATAGATAGATAGATAGATAGATCTACAAATCTACACTTGCAGCATTTTCCTTCCCCTCATTGTATTAGTATAGCTGGTATGTGCTTAGTTAAATGTGAGCAGCAAGTGTGTAATTTACTAATTACATTAACATTGTAGCATCTATGTAACAGTATATAATTGTGTATGGTTCAGTATATATACATTTATTTTCCAGATACATTGAGATGTACCCAAGTCACCAAATTCATTAGGGTGTATATAATTTACCAAGTATGTGCATAGTGGCTACAACAACAATTCTTTGCTGGTTTTATGGTGCTAGAGGTTCCTAAAGCCAGCAAATGACATGCTGCCTTTACTTACCTGTAACATCATCAGCCTGCTGTAATGTATGTACAAGAAGCACATCTGTTGGATGATAGGCTTCAGATTTTAAGTTTGGTTTGGCTGGGACATGATGTTAATGGGGTAAACATACTAGTGCTTAAAATGTCATATTTTAATGCTTGTAGGTTGAATTAAGATTGACCAAAAAGACAATGATTTCTTACTCTAGTAGAATCCTTAAAAAATGTCACATTTAATGCAAGAGTTTCCAACTTATTGGCTGGGATTTTAATTAAACTTAAATATTGTTGCTACTGTTTCCAACTAGGATAGATACATTGATGATGCACAGTCAGCAGATCTAGCCTGCACTGTTTTGCTAAGAAACCAATGTTTAAGGATTATTTGTCAGATACATTTCCTAGGCAAGTAATAATATTCATACTGTACTTTTACTTACCCCTCATGATCTCACTTAGATCTTGCCTGTGTTATTCTTACTTGCTTTCTATACTTATATAAAAAAGAGTATCTGGGTAAGTTTTGTCAGATAATTCACCTTTAAAAGTGTTGCTGTGTCTGCATCTGGTACCTTCTGACAGAAACATGTTGATTGATCTTGGGTGTTAGTATGTCTTCCATGTCTGGCTATCCTTCCATCAATGTGATGGTTAACCTCCTAGCTCAGAACACTCTCCAGCTGTGGTTCCTGACTAGTGCCGGGCCAGGGGTCTTCCAGTGGAGTTGCTTCTTAGGGTCCTCCAGTGGAGTTGCTTCTTGGGCGCTTCTAGTGAAGTTGCTTCCTGAAGGTCCTCCAGTGGAGTTGCTTCTTGGGGCTCTCTAGTTGAGTTGCTTTTTGGGGCCCTCCATCGGAGTTGCTTCTTGGGGCCCACTCTACAACTACTTATATGAGTGCACATACTGCATGTGACTCTTTTTTTCTTCCTCTCTCTCTCTCTCTGCCTTACTTCCTGAGAAGCAGCTCCAGGCCTGCTATTCTCTGTAACCCACCTTGCCCATGGGCCTACCATGCACAGGGGTCCACTGTGAGTTTCCGCTGCTTCTTTGTTGGCCAGTTCGAGCCTGTTCCTGACCTATGAGCTCTAAAAACCAAGCCACTACCTCCAGTCTGGGTCTGAGTATCTGTGCAGAGTTCAAGGGTCCTTTGTGCTTTTCTTTCAGCCCTCCAAGTTCCTGTGCCCTGTGACCTTAGCCCCGTGTGGTCATCTACCAGGTTCTGATCTTGGCCTGTCTTCTGGTTTCCGTCTCTGGTTAAGCCCTATGGATCCTGTGCCTGTGTCTGCTGGAATCCAGCCCTAGTCTGGTACTTGTATCCTGTTCCCTGTCTTCTGCTGTTGCTGTGTATGTCCCTCCTGTTTATCTGCCACCCCCTTCCAAATTTGCTACTGTCTGATGTCCACAAGTCCAAATCCATCTTAACAACATTATGTGTCTCTGGGAAAAGCAGTGGGCAGGGCCCTGCCTAAGCACATGACATCACACCAGTTTCCTTCAGCACACCAGGACCAATACATTGGCTGTCAGAACAGAGTATAGCTGAACAGCTCATGCCATGAAAAATATAGAGGTCTGGAAAAGCACTGACAGAGATAAGACTACTTTGCTGTTGGTGGATGGGCACTCACAGTTTTGATCAAAAATTGTAGTGTGAGTCTCCAATTCTCAAATGCTATTTGAAATAATTCATATATTCAGTATTTACATGTCTCGTGGCATCAGTAGAACTGCTAGTTCAGTTCTGTGTGTTCAGTGAAGTTACCAGGATTATAAAGATGTACAGTGTTTATGTCATACTTGCCAACTTTTGAAAGTAGCCTTTAGAGAAATTTAGAGGTGCAGGTCCCGTGCCAACCCTAGAACTTGCATAAATCACACCCTCTTTATATTAATAGTAGTAAATGTGGTTAGGGTCAGCACTGAAGTCCCATAAAAATATAGATGAGGAGGTAATGCAGCAGACCATCCAAAGCGGGGTAGCCAAACCCGCTATAACAAGTCCCAAAACGAATGTAGGAGGGTCAGCATAAAAAAACCCTCCTTTAAATTTAAACCCTGAGTACATGAAGCTACGTTTCGGCCCCAAAAAAACAGTTTGACCTTTTTTTCAAGCGTATGTAAAAACGGGTGCCCAAACCACCTAGGGTCACTGTGTGGAAGTAATTTACAGTTCTTAGCCTGTGACACTGGTTCTCCCAATATTTTGGGCACTTTTTGGGAGAAATTTTTCGGGCCCTGCAGAGCCTGGTAACAGGTACCCAAACCACTATAGCCCATTTTTTGGGAGGAATAAAAACTGAAATGGTCACTTTTATTTTCATTTTCATGCAGTACCAAAATAGTGGTTTTTTACTAGTGTACACAGGTTTGCACTTTAATTTCCCTCCATTAAAGGGGGATTTAGGGGTGTAGCTAGGGGGGGGGATAGCTAGATTTTTTGGGGGCTTTTAAAGAGGAAATTAGATGGAGATGAGATTTGGTGTTTTTAAATTTTTTTTTGGGGCACTACCCCGTAACACAGAAGAGAGGAGTACAGAGCACAGCAAAAATTTCTTATTTTTGGGAAAAAAAAAACAAAAAGATCCATGTGCTGCCTTAAATGTAAATCTACGCAGAAATTTCCTGCAGCCATTTGGTGGTTTGCCACTCTGTTGGGAGTGATGAAGATACCCACTATTTGTGGGAGTTTCCCATATGATACGGGAGAATTGCCAAGTATGATTTATATGAAATCGTATTTTTATAAAATACATACAAATAACTTTAAGTCAATTTTTCTGTTTTATCTTTACATAGGGTTTTTATTTAGTCCAAAATTTAACACCGTGTACAAAAACAAAACTTTATCAGACCCCCACTTTTGGGGGCCCCTGTGCAACTACCTAGTGTACCCAGTAGATAGAAAAACCCTGCACAAGTCTCTCCCTGTCTGGTACCCAGTCACACGTCCTTCAGTATTCTGTGCTCCTGATGTTCTCTGCTGCTGTTCTAGAATCCATGGTTCCTGGTGTTTATCGCCTGCTGGTCCAGAATCCACAGTTCCTGGGGTCTCCCTCCTGCGGGCCGAATCCAGGGTTCCCAAAGGCGGGCCCGGGAAGGGGAATAAAAATCGGGCCCGGGCACAAGCCCCCAGCCCCCAACATACAATATCCTCTTAAAAATGCCCCCTTTGTTCCGCACCTCGCCATTTTTCTAAAATAAACTACACTATAAAGCCTTTCACAGGAGCTTTTTTTCGGTCTTTTTTTGAGCGTTTTTGTGCAGAAAGGCAGAGCAGTTAATGCTAACCCATTTTGCAAAAAAAAAACGCATAAAAAAATCCCCAAAACCGCTCGTGTGAAACCAAGCAAGAAAGGAAAAAAGTGGTGAAAGGAAAAAACCCCTCGTCACAGAGTCGGGTGTGCACTTGCTTTACATCGGGGACAACCCCCCTGCCCACACATAACACCAGCAAAACCCTACAACCCCCCCAAAACCCATTCCCCCCCATAGTAGGTCACCATCACATGAATCCCAGCAGGGATTCAACACAGAAGTAAAATGCCCCCTACTTTCGGGGATAAGGAAAACCCATTCTGATGGGGTTTTTTCTCTTCTCCTTTTCTTCTCCTTCTGGCCCAAACCCCCCTGATGTTTTCCCCTTTTGATCTTTCCCTTCCTTTTCTTTCTTTTCCGTACAGCATGAAATTGTCTTCTTTTTGGGGTCATACATCCCTTTTAGAATTTACCACAAATACATTTTAAGGCCTCTCTCTTCCCAGCACTTTCCTATCAATTCCTCAAACAGCGTATTTTTAACCCCTAAAAATTGGGAAATTTAAAAAAAATGTCAGTTGGGGGCAAAAAAAATGGGAAACCCCCCATTGGGTGGGTAAAAAGGGCCTTCCCCCTTTAAATTTTGGGGGGAGACGGGGCCTACCCCTTTAACACCCAGGTTGCAAGGGCTGCCCCCCAAAAACTAGCCGGTTGGGCGGGGGTTTCCCCCAATTTAAATAGCCGGGTAGCGGGGCCTGCCCCAGAAATTAGCCGGGTAACAAATTCTGCCCCCAAAAACATAGGAGCTAGGGTTTGCCCCCAAAAAATTACCAGGTAGGGCCGGGGCATTTAATTACAGGCAGGGCCATAAGTAGGCGGGCGGGGAAAGAAATAGGCGGCAGGGCCAGTTTTATACCCAAAGGTGGGGAATTAATATAGGAAAGGCAGGGTAGTATATACCCCGAAGGGGGTTTAGTAAATACCCGGGCAGGGAAATCTTATGGGCGGGCGGGGGCTTCATATACCAGGGGGGGTAGTATTTGCCAGGGGGGGCAGTATATACCGGGCGGGGGCATCATTTTGGGCGGGCAGGGCATCATATGCCAGGCAGGTTGTAAAAATTAGCCAGGCGGGGGAGTTATACCCGGGGCGGGGCTTTCAATAGGTGGGGCGGGGAAATTATATACCGGGCGGGGGAAATATATAGACACGGGGGCAGTTTTAAAACCGGGCGGGGAAACATTGGGCGGGCGGGGGAAATTTATGGGAAAGGCGGGGGCATTTATATGGGCCAGGAAGGACATAAAATAGCTGGCAGGGGCTATGTAGCCGGGCGGGGCAGATATAGCCGGCGGGGCAGTATAAAACCGGCGGGGGAAATCTTTAAACGGGCGGGGCAGTTTATAGCCACGGGGGCCCATATATAGCCGGGGGGGAAAAGGTATGAACCCACAGGGGTTGTCTATACCCCGGGCAGGGGTATTTATATATCCATAAAGGGGCATAAAATAGCCGGGCCCAGGGCATAAATAGCTAGGGGGGGCGGGTTTATCCCCCGGAAAGGGGGTTTTTAACCCCGGCGGGGGCCCACCCATATAGGCAGGCAGGGCAGTATAAAGCCAAAAGGGGGGAAAAAATTTTCCGGGCCCGGGGGTGGGATTTAGCCAGGCGGGGGCCCCATATAGCCAGGCAGGGCAGAAATATAGCCAGGCAGAAAGTATATAGCCGGGAAGGGGGCCCGTTTATGGGCTGGGGCGGGGGCATAAAATACCCGGGCGGGGCAGAAAATGGGGTTAAGGCGGAGGCATAATACCCAAAGGGGGGGCAGTATTGGGGTGGGAAAAGGGGCAGTAATAGCCAGGCAGGGCATTTTTTACCAGGAAGGGGCATTAAAACAGCCGGGCAGGGCCAAAAATTATTTTAAAAAAAATAAAAACCCTTACTCCCCCTTTTTCCCCCCCTTTTTTCTTCTTTTTGGTTCAAGAAAGCAGCTCTCACCCGGGGGGGGCCCCGCAGAGCAGGGGCCGATGACATCAAAATCGTGCGCCTCCTCCGGGGCCTCCTGGGTGAACAGGGGGGATCAATAGATCCCAGCTTTCAGCCTGGGCCCGCTGTTTGCCCCGGGGCGGTGCAGGCGGGGGCCGTGTTTGGCTGAAGGCGGGGTAAATGCCCCGCCGGAGGGGGTAAAAAGGAGGGGGGGGGGGGGGGCCCTGTCCCCCCCTTTGGGCACGGGGGGCCCAGTTTGCATAGCGACCATTGGGGCCCCTGTGCGTGCCCCGGGAAACTCGGGGCCCCCCGGGGGGAAACACCCCCCCCCTCTGGGGGCGACCCGGACCCGGCCCTGGGGCCCGGCCCCAGCAGCCCACCCAAATTTTCCTTTGTCTTAGGGGCATCCCTGGTTCCTATTGTCTGGGGTTCCCACGGGTTTGGGGAACCCAGGGTTCCCTTTGGGGTTTAGCTGTACCGGTGACCCAGTATGTGCCCCCCCCCCCTTTTGTTGCCCTTGCTGTGCTGGGGGCCCAGTTTTTTGGGTTTTCCCGGGTTTCCCAAGCCCTTTTGTTTTTCCACCCCAGTCTACTCACCTAAATCCGTGTCCCTTCCCCTGCTACCCCAATGCTCCGGGGTGACTCCCTGGGTTTCTTTGCCTCTAATGTCCCTGGCTGAGGCTGGTTAGGCAACTGCCACTTGCAGTCTCAAGGATCCACGCTTCCCAAGATACGTTTTGGATACTGTCTGCATGCCTGTTTACCACTTTCTTTAGTAAAGTCGTCTGAAAAGTAATATACTGGAACCCTCAGTAGACAGGGTCCCAGGCCTATCCCCATGAAAAATGAATCAATAATGGTTGCAAATAATAGAAAAACCTGAAACCAAATTCCACCAAATCTACAGGGAAAATTAAAAGTGAAAAAAGCTGCACCAATATGTGTGTGGGAAGCAATGAAGGCGTATCTAAGAGGGGTTGTAATTAATTCCATTAACTCTACTAAAACAGGGCCAAAATTTGAAATTTTATGTGACAAAAGAACTTTAAAAAGGCAAAAATGCCTTAAAGGGGAAAAAAATTTTTCAAAGCAAATAAAGTAGGCTAAAAGCTACAAAATAGACTTCTAAACAGACTATGTTATAGGCAAGTGCCAGGAAGCTTTTATTTATTAAAGGAGAAATTCCAGGACAACTATTTTTATGTAAAAGAGGCTACCATACAGAAATAAATAAAACAAGGGTTTTGTCCCAAATGCTGCATTTCCAAAAGTAGCCCCAAACCCTCTGGTCTCCCCTTCTTTTACGTTCACCCAACACAGTGGGAATTGGGGAAATGCCACATTTACCAATTACGGCAATTTTCCTTGGGGCCCGGGGACTGGGGTAGGGAAAACCAGCAATTTTTCCCCTTTTTAAAGGGTACTGAAATGGAGACCAAGGGTGGAAAAATTTAAACCCGTGTTAAACAGGGAGCGCATGTGAGTGGGGAGTTTTTACAGTACAGTAGCTCCTAAAGCATAAAAAGGTTTATCCCTAGACAACAAAAGTGCTGCAAAAAGGAATAAAAGGCATGTATTTTTCCAAGGGTGGGCAGAGGCAAGAGGATTGCCCAATATTAAAACCCTAAAAATAAAATGGCAGACTACTTTCTGGGTACTTTTACTCGTTGGCCCGTATTTGAAAATGTTTTTATGAATTGTCACGGGCAAAGGGGGGTGCAATGAACCCCAACTGGGAAACCCCGCCCACGTCCCCTGCCTTTCCTGATGAGCCGCCTAAGAGGCAACCCCCAAATGGGGGACCCGCTCCTTCGCTACTAAACGGCGGTTGTCAGGGGAAAAAAATGTTGAAAAAGTCCTCGCAAAAAAAACGGGGAAGTCACCCCAAATCAAAACCAAAGAAATAAATGGAAACACCAAAAGGGCAAACACATTGGGGGAAAGGTACCAAGTCGGGGAAAAAAGCCAAAATT
Source organism: Phyllomedusa bahiana (assembly GCA_025379985.1). Taxonomy (NCBI): domain Eukaryota; kingdom Metazoa; phylum Chordata; class Amphibia; order Anura; family Hylidae; genus Phyllomedusa; species Phyllomedusa bahiana. The sequence continues at coordinate 23,983 of JAODAL010026930.1, forward strand.
AGGAAGCAAGGTGAGGTCAGGGAAAAAGGGAGAAGCAAATTACAAAACGCGATATAACACAGCCAGGGAAAAATAATGGAAATCCCGGGCACTGCCCGGGAGCTGAAAAGGAGCATCCCCCAGGTCCTCTATTTGCTTTTGTGACATGTCCTCTTCCAAGTAGCGGAGACCTGTCAAAACCAAAAAGGGTTTTCCCCAGCCTGTTTTCTCGGGGGTGGGGCCCAATCCAGGAGATTTCAATTCAGAGCTTGCCCCTGCAGGGAATTGAAAAGGAAAAGCATATTGACATACTCCCCATTTTTGGAGGGGCCACGGGGCCCTTTCCCCGGTTTGGGGTTTTAAAGGGGGGGAGAGTCTGGAAATCCTTGAACAAGCCTCAGCTTGGGTGGGGTCAGCCGGGAAAAAAAAACGACCTCTCCCCAAAAAAAAAAACCCTTCCAGTGAAAAAAGGGATTGAAAGACCTCTTAACTTACGTGGGGAAACCAAGATTTGGGTGACCCCTATTCAAAATCAACCTCAATACTAACTAAGGAGGGGGTTTAGGGACAAGTCCCGAGACGGTATATTTTTTTTCCAGAGTTTAGCTATGAAAAAACCCTTTTTTCGTATTCAAAAACAAGAAGGGCATTTTGATGATAAGCCCAAAAAATTTACCCCTTTAATCACAAAAGACCCAAAATCGCGGAGAAGTTTACCAGTGGGGAAAATTTAAAATGAAGATTTCGGTGGGTAACCCCTACCTTTTGCCCCAACAGCAAACCCTCTTGAACAAAGCCTGTCTATCCCAATCCTCTTTTGGCTGGCCACCCCAAAAGTGAACAGAAAATAGCATGGAGAGTGACACTTTCCTCTTGAAAACCATTTAAATTTCAGTAAAATGGGAATACTAAAGAGTAATGTCCTGATTATTGATAGCAAATTCAACCAAAAAAATAAAATTTTTTTAAACCCCGTCCCGCCTGTGTCACAGCCTTAAAAAAGGGGGTTTTTTCGTTTTCCATTTAAATTTTCCCTTTTCCGGCGCCCATTTGTTCAGGAAAGGAAGGGAGAGGGGAAGGCAGGGTGATACCCGAGCCCTTTCAAAGGGGTCTACAAAAATCGAGAAAAAAAACTGAAAACCCCTGGGCAGAACCAATATTCTCAGGGAATTAAAGTAATTTAAAAAGTATTTAATAAAAAATTTCAGCAAGTTTTTTTTGGGTACAATAACCCCTTACTGGAACAAATGACACATTTTTTTCAGAAGCGATCCACTTTCCCCCCAAATAAATGATTTACCCTTTTTTAGGTAGGAAGTTTATTTATAAAAAACCATGGAAAAGTGGGTCCATGGGTTTTTTAAGGGAAAGGTTTGAGGGAAAGCTCACCCGGGGGGACGGTTCTGGGAACCTTTTGCTTGGCAAGCCTCATAGCAGGGCCCCATAGGCCCCTTTTACGTTTCAAGAAAACAAGGCCACAATATTGCAAAAAAATTAATTTTTTTTGTGCCAGACCTCCGGGGGGTCCCGATGGGTACAGAATTATGAAATTTTCCCTTTAAAAATAAAAGCCAAAATGAGTGGGGGGCAAAAACCTTTTTTAAAACCCAAAAATTAGTAGGAAACATAACCTGGTAAGTCTTTTAAACTCAGTGGCCCAAAACAGGGGAAATTTGTAGACAATTGGGCTTTTTTGGTCAAAAATTTTTTACCGGGTTGGGGTGGGGGGTTGGCCACAGAAAAATTCTAGATAGCACATTTACTTTACATTCCCTTTTTTACCAGGGCTTAGTAAGAACAAAGTTAAAGCGGGTATAAAATAAAGCCCAAAAATGCCTACGTGGGTTTTAAACCCTTTTTCATTCTCCCAAAAAAGGGGAGATTCTTATGATCTTTAAAGGGCTGTGACTTGGTGTTGGAACCCCCTTTTTGGGAAGGGGCCGCCATTCCTCAAAGGCCCCCTTAAAGGGAAAAAACTTCCCAAAAGTATTTAATTTCCTTTTCCCCAAGGGAAAAAAAACCCGAAAAATGGTTTCAAGGGGAAATTAATCATAGTGGCAGATCCCCGGGAGAGACAAAACCCGCTTTGGGATCAGAAGCATCAACCTCTACGACAAGTAAAGATCTTGAACCAAAAAAGGGGCTGATACAAAAAACTGCTTAATTTTTTTAAAGCCTCTAACCCCCAGGGTTTCCAGTTATTGAACTTCACCCCCTTTTTAGTCATGTCAGCCAAAGACAGAACTAAAACAGAAAAATTTCTGGTAATAATTTGCAAACCCTAGGAATCGCCGTAGGGCCTTTAAGGAGGAAGGACGGAACCAGTCGAGAATTGCTTGAATTTTACAGGGATGCATACGAAATGAGTTAGGGGTCAGGATATACCCTAGGAAAGGTACCTCCTGCAGCCCGAAAACACATTTCTCCAGTTTCACAAGCAAATTATTCTCTTTCAAGACTTGTACGACCTGTCACACGTGTTTAAAGTGCAACGACCAATTTTCAGAGTATATTAAAATGTCAATGGCAGAATGGCAGAGGATCCCCAAATGCAGGTAGGAAAACCTTGTTGCATCATTCCTAAGAAGACTAATGGCTATAGTAGCACAAAAGGGTGCTTCTACTCGATACTGAGCAAAGTATACTTAAGACCATGTGATATTTCAGTTTTTCTTGTTTAATAAATTTGCAAAAATATCTACATTTCTGGTTTTTCTCTTTTCAGATAGGGTTCAGAGTGTACATTAATCAGCAAAAAAAATGAAGTTTTTGGATCTTACCAAATGGCAGCAATGAGATAAAGAGTGAAAAATGTAAAAAGGTCTGAATACTTTCATTACCCACTGTAGATTTCCCTAGTAGGTAGGTAGGTATATAAGGCTCCCAAAGTAAGTAGGTACATTAGCCCCCTAGTAGGTAAGTATATAAGGTCACCCAGAAAGGTAGGTATAAAGGTCCCTCAATAAATAGGTAGATTGGTATGTAGAACCCCCGTTAGATAGTTAGGTTTTTAGAGCCCCTTCTAGTAGGTAGGTATATATGGACCCATTTACTAGGTGTATATATATTAGGCCCCCTCTAGTAAGTAGGTATATAGAGTCCCCAGTATGTAGGTATATAGGGTCTCCCAGTAGGTAAGTAGGTATATAAGTTCCCCAGTTGGTAGGTTGGTATATATGGCCCCCCAGTCAGTAAGTTGGTATATAGGGCCCCCAGTAGGTAGGTGGTAATATAAGGCCCCCAGTAGATAGGTAGGTCTCTTCCAGTAGATAGGTATATAGGACCCCTTTAGTAGGTAAATATATAGGGTCCCCTCTAATAAGTAGGTATAAGTAGGTATGTAGGGTCCCCAGGAGGTAGGTATATAGGACTCCCCAATTAGTTAAATAGGTACATAGGCCCCACAATCAGTAGTTTTGGTATATAAGAACTTTCCCCAGTAGGTAGGTATACAGATTCCACTAACAAAAATAATTCTCATCTTTCCCCGTTCTGCTGACCACCTCTCTTGACATCATCATGCCGCTTGCCCCGGGATGCCACTTGTGGCCTTTACTAGGCTATACACCTAAGGATAGCATGTGGCCTAGTACATGCAGCGGAGCAGGTGGTGCAATGACATCATCACATTGTGTCACCTCCGCAGCATCAATTATAATGCTGAACAGCCGGATGGCCTCCGATACCAGACATTGTGCTTTAGCCTCTGTCTGCACTGTGCAGGTGGTAGCAAGGATGCTGTTGTGTGGTGAGGGGGGCCTGTGGATCCCTCTAGCTCAGGGGCCCAGTTACAAGTGCGTCTGCTGTGAAGGCCGCCCATCTGACAGTCAAGAGGTTAATTAGCATATGCCTAAGATAACACCACTAATAGCTAATGGGGGAGGAGGTATTACTAAAAAATAAATGCTGCAAAGTAAACTCAGTGGAGGAGAAGCTATTAGTAGGGGCTGCCAGTCAAATTCGTCAGAAGTCCTCTTTAAATTTAACATGATAGGGAAAAAGAATCTTAAACTGTATGTATGTTTTCCGTTTTTCTGTGTATGATTGATTTATTCATTTATTAGCCAAATGAGTTATAGAATGTATTGTTTATGAATTACGTAGTGAGATTTATATTTAATGAAAATAATTGCCATGTGAATGTCATATGTTAATTTGACAATAACTGAAGGCACACGTAATGACGTAATGAGCAGACTTCTGTGTGTTTATCCTACAGTGGTGGTGAATCACCTTTCTAGAGAAATGAACGCTTTACGAAAAGGAAGGTGAGTAATGTGTGGGCCATTCATTGGTGGGAACTTTGAAGATTTCATCGTTAATCATGTATATTGGAGAACATCTTTCATGCTTGAAAGTGCTGTATGGCGTGGCGTTTATGTTATATAAGTAGGACTGAGCCACAATAAAACTCAGAGAATCTTATATATAATATTGAGACAATATGTTATCAAATAAACCTCAATGAATTGCTTTAGTTAAATGTAATTACTTTGATGCAAAGACAACAGACTTCCCTAAATCAGAGCTACAAAAACATTTTGTTCATGTTCTACCAACCATCTATCAAACATTTCTAGCTGTGTGACATTTTGTATTGTCTTGGTGGAAGATCCTACACACCCCAGAGAAGATATTCCGCATGCATGGGTGTATGTGATCTGCAAGCATAGAGTAACACCCAAATTGGAATGCCGTCCATATGGATAAATGTCATAAAAGATTTCCAAGACCATAACGCTGCCACCACCGGATTGTTTTCTTTCAATATTGAGTGCAGGGTATTTATTCTCTGACTCGCCAATGTCCATCTACTCAATGAAGCAGCAAATGTGACTCATCAGAGAAGGCAACACTTTGCCAGTTAGCAAGAGTCCAACTCCAATTCTGCCTTTCTTGCCAATGCAACTTCTTGAGCAGAGTTGCACAACTCTAAATAATCTGTGTAACGGATGCGGCAACAACAGCATACATTAGAGCGCCGATCGCTGACATCCGGGTGTGGATCCACTGTGGTCACCGCAGGCGAGATGTTATATGGAGAACCACGCCAGGGAGCGGAGTCTAAGGGGCCCCTGGTCTTCACCGGAGCCCGCCGCAAAGCGGGACGGACTTAGCTGCGGGGAACCCCCAGGCAGCTACCTTTGACGTGGCTACCTGCGGTGACAGCCGAGGTGCAGGACAGAAACACAGGCGGTGGTAGACAGGAACGTAGGTAGCTGGATACGACGGACACAACATCAGGAACAGGACAGGTAATACAGCAGGTACAGGACAGGGAACACGGCAGGATACAGCAGGTACAAGACAGCAGATACAGGACGGGGATCACGGCAAGATACAGCAGACACAGAACAGCAGAAGACGACAAACATATGGTCAGGAGCTCTGGTGGGCTGAGACAACTGAACCAGCAACTTAGGGGTTAAATCAAGAGAGGCTGGCAGGAGCTCAGAGATTAACACAGCAACACTGCAACAAACACCAATGCAACAAACAATGGACTGACTCAGAGCAAATGCAGGAACTTCCTCTTATAGTCAGGGGTCATAGGTCAAGGGGAAGGTGCACAGGACAGGAAACCAATAAAAGACAGGAAGCTACCGCGCCCTAGGAGGCACAGTGCGCACACAGGGCCCCAGGAGGCAGAAGCGAGTGCTAGTGGGTAAGTACAAGGAGCCACTCGCAGCAAGCAGGGAAACAGGCAAGACCCAGGAAGGCACGACACACTGGCGGTCCATGGCAGGGGACCGTAGCGTGAACCGTGACAGTCTGTTGGATGAATTCTACAGGTTCTTACGTTCGTGTAGATACCTAACATGTGTATGTTTTTTTGTGTGAGTGTAATGTATGCACAATAACTTTTTTATTAAATATTTATTTTTATTTTATTATTTATTTTATTTTTTTCTACAATTCTTTTATGCTTTTTACTTTTTTTATAATCCCATTAAGCGATAACTTTTGTACAAGTTTATTTTACACTTAGTAATGTATTAGCATATTCATATATGCTAATATATTACAGTCTGTGTCAGTTTGATACAGGCAGCAGTCAGTTCAGAAGACAGTGTGCTACTCTAGGTCCCCAGGGCTAACTGTACAGTTGATCTCTGGGCTCCATCGGGTCACTGGGAGTCCCGATCACCCGATGGAGCAGGGGAATGCCCTTTGATTATGCAACAGTCACTGACCATAGCAATCAAAGTGTTAAGCACCAGGATTGGTTGTTTCCTCCACTTCCCGGTGCTTATAGAGACTGCTATAGGAGCGGTTTTGTTAACTACAGCTCTTTTCCTAGTGCAGCTGAGGTGCTGGGAGCCGCAAAACCCCTCTTTCTGCACTAACGTCTTTTGACGTTGCTGCAGAAGAACAACCTGCAATGCCTGCAGTCAAAAGACAGTGGGCGGTCGTTAAGGGGTTAAAGCCTACTGACAGTTGATCGAAGGAACATCGTGAACCCAGTCAGAAGAGTTTTTGTGGTTACTTCCTCAATGAAACACTAAACCTCCCAGCAAGCCCACCGCTGGGCCATCAACACTAGCACCCACACACACATTTGCTATCCAGGTGTATCTTCTTGCTTGACACCTAGCACCTTCACTTCCACCTTACAATAATAATGTGACTCGACTGTGTAAAAGTCACATAAGATTTTTAGATGACACTGCGTGTTTCAAAAGTGTCAATCGGGTCCATCTTGAAAAGAATTGCATGTCAATTCTTTTCAAGACGGACCCGAGCGGCGCTTTTGAAACACGCAGCGGTGATCTCTCATCTGAACGCCGCTGCGTCTTCCTAATAGCGAGCAGTCATAAAGTCACTGCTAATTGTTAGATCCGTCTTGGGGTCTGCTCTGTTGGTCCCGAAGACGGATCTACAAAGCGCTTGTAACATGGAGTAAAAACTCTGTGTGAACAAGCCCTAACAGTGCAATAGCCATACAACAAAGTATCGCCATTTATAAAGCAAGATACTGGTGTTTGTGGAATTCAGAAACTATGGATGGAGAGTGTATGTGTTGGATTATACTGACCATACACATTAAGTAGTTGTCGGCTGAATGCTCAGAATAAACAGTCTATGAACAGGAAAGAGTGGTGCTGCTTTTAAAAAAGTTACAAAATACACAATTTTTTCTAATCTCTCATGACATCTTTTTAATAAGTAACTCTGTTATGGTTAGCAATTTCTTTTCCTGCTCGGGTAGCTCTTATTTGGTGAAGTGTCATAGAAAAATCTGCAGTGTGTGACAGTGATACACTTCTCTTACAGAAATGTGAGGAACACCAGCAGAAAATCAAATCTCAGATTACCTGTCAACCCTAGTACGGTTAAAATTGATAATTTACAATGATCAGCCATAACATTAAAACCACAGAAAAAATGAGTAATATTGACTCGCTAGTGATAATGGCACCAGGAAAGGGTAAGATATATGAGGCAAACAGTAAATTCTTAAAGTTTATGTGATGGAAGATAAAATGGCCATGCATAATGATTTAAGCAACACTGACAAGGGCTAAACTGTAACTGGTAGATGACTTGGTAAGATCATCTCTAAAATAACAGATTTTGTGGTTTTCCCAGGGGCACTAGTTAGTAAGTGTTAAAAAAAAGAATAAGGGCTTGTCCCCACTACACGGGTTTTCATCCGGTTTTACAGGCGTTTTTCAGTTTTGAAAACCGTCTGTAAACCAGGTGTCAACTTTTAAAATGGACCTCTATGGAGAATCCCTGCAGCAGTCTCCACCGCGGAGAAAAGCCGTCCCCCTGCGGCCATGTGCACGGCCGCAAAACAGTGCACATACCGGTTGGGATTTCCGACCAGTATTTGCACTGTGCCGTGTGAACGGCCCCTAACCGGTGAACATGTACCAGAGTCAAGGGTGATAAAAGGCTCTCTGATACAAATGAAGGCTATCCATCTGGCCCAATCCTACTACAGAGCTACTGTAGTAGAAATTGCTCAAAAAAATCTTTTTGGCTATAATGCAAAGATGAGACAACATACAGTGTATTGCAGCCTATAACCATACACCGATCATGGTGCTGAAAGCACCTAAAATTACATCATTATCAGAACTGGACCATGGAGCAAAAGAAGAAAGTAGCCTGCACTGGTGGTCTTGTGAAAAGCTTTGATAATATGCCTCCTTTCCCTTCTTTCCTTCAGGCTACACAAATTATAATGGTGTTCTTACCATGCTGTTTTACAGAGCCACATCCAGTTTCAAGATCTCACTTCCTAGTCATGCTGTAGGTGGTTCTATAGCAGCAATTGACATATCAGTTCTGCTATTCCTAACTTTTCCTGTTAGAGGGACATTAGTGTTGGAGGCTTGTAAAGAGCAGTTCAAAAGGCTACAGAGCTCTAAAAGGTAAAAGTTTACCAGTAGGTAATGTAAACAAGCTCAATCTTAAAGATAACACTAAGGGCCACATGTATCAAACTGTTTAGGTAACCTATGGGCAACAAAGTGAGTTTTAGACCTAAACAGGTTCATACATGTGGCCCTAAGGGAGTGGCATCACTATCCAGGGCATCTCTGCTGCAGCCTGTTAGGGAAAGAGACATGGTCGGTAACTAAGGAAACATGTATGTAAAAGTAGGAGATAATATCTGCTCTTAACTCTGAATGAAAGGAAAATCAGAACAGCAATATATTTGGTAACAGTCTTTATTTACATTTGCCTGCCTGTTTAAAGTTAATCAATCAAATTAAACTTTTCTTGATAAACCTTCCACCTTTTTTGTAGTCTTTCTTGGACTTGTTCTATTTTATCAATGTCTTTTTGCAAGTAAGGTCCTCAGAACTGAACATAGTTTTCCAGACATGTCTCACAGTTTTGTGTATGTATCACTTCCTGGGGAAGAGATGGCACATGGATACACTATGAAAGAAGGCAAGAAGTTGGAGATAGTGTGAAGTTATAGGCAATGTTTTACGTGGAAATTTTGATTCCTGAGATGTGGATGTTATATTGACATGTGACACCTACCTTAACATAGTTGTAGACCAAGGGCACCCATTTAATGGTATTTCTTGATGGCCGTGGCACCTTTCAGCAGGATAACGTGTCCCTTCACACTGCAAAAATCGTTCAGGAATAGTTTGAGAAATTTAGTTCAATGTGTTGATTTGATGTGGCCTCTTAACTGCCCAGATCTCAATTAAATATCTGGGGATGTGCTGGAAAGAAAGAAATTAAATCAATGAGGGCCCCAACCCACCACTTATAGGACTTATAAGGATCTTCTGCTATTATCTTTTTTCCAGATTCCACAGGACTTCTTTAGAGGTCTTATAAAATCTATCGCCTGGATTAGTTAGAGCTGTTTTGGTGGCATGAGGGCCTGTACAATTAGGACCATCTTAACATTATCATGGCCCTGGGGCAAATCAATATACTGGGCACTATGCAAGCACATGACATCACAACAGGCCATGATTCTAACCACCAATCTAACCATTTCCCCAACAAACAGCAGGATCCCCTGGATGAGGCCTGTGTCAGGATGCTCCCATTACATCTTGTAGGTCACAGGCCTAAAGCAGCCTGTGGCCTACAAGACTAATGGGTGGAGTAGTCAGCCACTGACTACCTGCTGCACCTTTTTAAAATCTGTTTGCCCATTCCAAAAACATACAAACAGTTAAATAAGCAGCTCCAATCCGGTGATCGGGAGCTTGTCCTGGGAGATACCTCTGACCACTAAGAGCCCGTATGCTTGTTGGACTCCAGGACAACTGCATAGTGTGACTGATGGATAAGATGGCTCTGTATACAATGTCAGCCTGATATTCTAATATTATGGCTGATCTTTGTATAAGTCAGGTATTTTACTTTATATGGTCAATGAGAGGTGGTCACAAATATACCATGACATTTTTAGCCCTTTACAGCAACAATTTTAGTATTAAAGATATAGATATTAAGGGCCTCAGGTATAAAAACTGTCTTTCTTTCTAAGAGCTCTGCTTTCATTTCATATAGTGCTCTGAAAAAAATTTAATGGGATCTCTGATTGGTTGCAATGGGCAACAAAGACAGTCTTAGAGCGAGACAGCTGTCATACATTTCCCCCTACAAGACTACAAGGCATGGTAGGAGTCTAAAACCGCTGAAAATATGATCATTTAGGCGGCCCATAGACTTTACTAGAAAAAACTACCTATAGTCTACACAGGTCAATTTTTGTCTGCTAGTTTTCTGGCGCCGCCGTATTATACAATATGTTGTATAATACACCGGCATTTTGAGTTTTTTCATCGTCTTCCCATACAGTCAATTGTACAGGCCGACGGCAAAAAAAACTAAATCTGACCGCAGTTTTTGACACAACAGTGACAAAAACCACGGTCGTGCATCAGACAAAAAAACGGTCGCCTTTGGATTCAGCCTTACAGACTATGTCGACACTATATAAATAATCTTTAAGATTATTATATGCATGGCCTGGCCACTTTACCATGATCCAGAAACATGTATATATATTTCTTGTTCGAGTATAAGGCTAGGTCTACACGGCAGTGATACAAAAACTCACTGAAAACCAAATCTTAAAAACTTTCATAAAACTGAGTTTTTTGTCCACTACCTGTCAAAAGCTCCAAAAAAAATAATAATTTTTTTGGTACATTTTCCTTTTCTTTGTGTATTTTTTGCATGTTTTTTGGTGCCTTTTTTGCAGAAATGCACAGCATTGTGGATTTCTGTAAAAAACACGCCACAAAACGTCCAACGCTTTACATAGATTCCAATAGCAAATTTTCTGCTCTGCTCTGCCGTTTTTTGCAACATGTTTCAATAAACAACCAGCAGCAAAAATTAGCTGAAGAAACGTTTTGTGGAGACAGCAAATCGCTTATACTATACAAATCTATGGGACCACTTTTCAGTCATTTTTCAGTGTTTTTATAAAATGAAAAGCGCTGAAAAAAAACTGACTTTTATGTGTGCAGTGGAGACATGGCCTAATTTTTTAAACACACATTTGGTCAGTTTTTTATATTTTTTTTCATGTTCAACTCACACTATTAAGCGACCCTATAATCCGGCAGTTTTTAAAATTTCTAAATTCAGAAAACTTTAAACCAATTTATTTTACAAGCATATGGGTGACATGTGGCTCCCTTTTTAACACCATTACCTTGCAGCGCTGGTGTCTTAAATTCAAGTCCTACTAAGCACAACATCTGCACGGAGTTCATATGTTCTCCCCATGTTTGCATGGGTGTCCTTCCACACTCTAAAAACATACAGACAGGTTACTGTGGTATTTACAGTAGATTGAGCTTGGTTCACTGAGTGAAAGGAATCGGAGTGTGAGTTTAAAAACCGGAGTTAAAAACAGGAGTGAAAAACTGGTAAGTAAACAAACTTAATTTATTTATTACTGTACTCTAAATAACCTTTCTTTTTTCCTCTTCATTGCTGTTGCACTGGGATAATGGGTAGCATGACTGGCAATTTTCATCAGTGCACAATCTGACATATGTATGCACTATTGGAGCAAGTGGTCCAGGGTGAATCCCGCTGTGATAGATGTGAGCATGTTGCTACTCTGGTAGCTCGCATTTGTAGATCTGGAGGAGCAAAATGCAACACTGAGGTGGAATGACAATCATGAGAGGAGTTTGCTTCTCACTGAGCAAACAGTTAGTGGGCTAAATGTTGAGGGTGAAGTAATAGATCAGCAGGATGAGCCATGTAGCTGGGTTAAAGAAGTTAGGAGTACCAGAAAAAGGAAGGCCACTTCTCCTCCTGCGATTCCTAGCAAAATTGCCAAGTTGGGTGATAATGCTGGGGAATCATTCTCAGAAATGGCAATCCTAGTGGACACTGCTCTTCCTTGCAGCTGGAAGAACAGCCCAACTAGTAGTCGGGGGTATGGGAATGCAGGTAGGAAAAGACAGTTAGTAGTTGTAGGGTATTCTATAATCAGGAAGACAAATAGAATAACTTGTTGTCAGGACTGCCTCAAAAGAATGATTTGCTGTCTCCCTGGTGCCATGGTTCGGCATTTGGTGGACCGGGTGGATAAATTACTGTGAGGGGCTGGCGATGACCCAGCTGTCGTGGTCCATGTTGGAACCAATGACAGAATACACGGTAGGTGGAGGATCCTAAAGAATAATTTTAAAGAACTAGGCTCAAAGCTGAAGGGAAAGACCTCCAAGATTGTGTTCTCCATAATACTGCCTATGCCATGGACTACACAGGAAAGACAGTGGGAGCTCAGGGAGTTAAATGCATGGCTGAAGTCTTGGTGTAGGACAGAGGGGTTTGGGTTCTTAGAGCACTAGACTGATTTTTCATTGGGGCACAATCTGTTTTCTACAGATAAATTGCACCTGAATGAAAGTGTTGGGTGAGAGAATTCTAGACGGGGTGCAGGAGTATTTACACTAGGGATGAGCAGGGAGGACAATCTAGAAAATGCAGGGGTTGATAGGTTAGACAGGGGGAAGATTGTATCGGTGGGTGGAGTAGTGGACTGTGGGGGGTGGACTAGACCAGTGGATAAGGAGATCCATGTGTTGCAAACCAGTATTGAAGATATAGGTGCCCACAATATCTCATGTAATCTCATGCCATCTACTAACTGTATTATAATCCCATGCTGTCTACTAAAGGTGTAATGTATAAACGCATGCGGTCTACTAAAGATGTAATGTATAATCCCATGCCATCTACCGAAGGAGAGATGTATAATTCCATGCCATCATCTGAAAGGGTAACGTTTAATCCCATGCTGTCTACTGAATGGGTAATATATGATCCCATGCCGTCTAATGTACGTGTTAGATATAATCCAATACCATTGATGGAAAGTGTAAAACTGGAAGGGAACTTAAAATGTCTATTCACAAATGCTAGAAATCTATCGAGATAAATGGGGGGAGCTTAAGGTACTAGTTCTAGAGGAGCAGATTGATGTGGTTGGTGTTGATGAAATATGGCTGGACTCCTCACATGATTGGGCTGACAACCTTCAAGGTTTTAATCTATTTAGAAAGGACAGAGTGAACAGAAAGAGAGGAGGAGTGTGTCTATATGTAAGGAGTGATATGAAGGCAAATGTGAAAGAGGTAATAGAGGGTGAAGATGTGGAAACATTGTGGGTGGAAACACAAGGAGGGGTTAATGCAGAAAAAAATAATTTTTGGCGTAATCTATAGACAGCCTAACATCACCGAGCAGATAGAAGAACAGGTGTATAATCACATGGTGCAGGCAGCACAGGCGGGTACAGTGGTAATAATGGGCAACTTTAATTACCCAGACATTGACTGGGGTCACGGTTCTGCATCAACTGCAAGGGGAAGGAAGTTCCTCAGTCTGTTACAGGATAATTTTATAGGGCAGTAACGGGGTAACGGAAAAAAATATTAAATCAATAAAATCAGGTTTATTTCTTTATTTTCGTTACACCCACACTATTGATCCTTGGCTAACGAAAATAAAGAAATAAACCTGATTTTATTGAATTAATATTTTTGTATATTTACCCCCTTATTATTATTCATTTTATATACACATCGGGACAACTTCGGCAGTATTATCATTTTGATTTCGGCCATGTTCAGTTTTATTTCAGATTGTAATAGAAAACCCATAGGAGCGTCGCTCCCTCTCCCATTGGTCCAAATAACCGCACCTCTTTTAACTTAGCCAATCACAAACAGAGCTCGCTCTGCATTTCTTTTCCCATAGAACTCTATGAGAAAGTAGCTTGCGCTCTGATTGGCTAAGCTGGACGAGCCCCCCGCCGCTTCAACCAATCAGCTCTTTTCTGCCTTTTTACTGTATTTTGAACTGTCCCCGCTTTGAATATGATTGGTCAATATTTCTCCATAAGTTAGAATGGGTCCCTGTCGCTCCTATTCTGATTGGTCAATTCTCCTCCATTGGTTAGAATGGGCCACTGTCGCTCCTATTCTGATTGGCTGGTTTATGCCGACCAATCAGAATAGCTTAAACAATTTGAATTACTGTATTTCCCGGCAATTCTCTCTATTGCTATTCCTTATGTAGCGCCGGTCTCGGCGACAAACGCGTTGATAGGGATTTAACTGATTTATTTTTAGAGAAGGTTTCAGCGCTTTATCTGATAATGTTTGACACTTAATAAAAATTATTTTTTAATTCATACTCCATGCCGCACGGCGGTGAGAGCCGAGATTGCATTGCGCCCATCTCTCCATAGACTACAATGGTAGAAGTAGCTCGCGCTCTGATTGGCTGGGATAAACAAGCCACCGCTAGCTCAGCCAATCAGCTCTTTTCTGTATTTTTTCTGTATTTTGAACTGTCCCGCCTCTGATTTTGATTGGTTCAAACTTCTCCATAGGCTATAATGGGTCCCTGTCGCTCCTATGCTGATTGGCCGAGATAGCCAAGCCCACGTTAGCTCAGCCAATCAGCTCTTTTCTGCATTTTTACTGTATTTTGAATGTCCCGCCTTTGATTCTGATTGTCAATAGTTTCAATAGGTTTTAATGGTTCACTGTCGCTCCTATTCTGATTGGCGGTTTCTGCCGACCAATGAGATATAGCTTTCAGAATTTGAATTACTGTATTTCCTGGCAATTTCCAATATTCTAATTCTTGATGTAGCGCCGTTCTAGATTTTTGGAAAGGGATTTTTTTAATGTATTTTTTATTTTTGAGGTTTGAGCTCTTTTTCTGAGAATGTTTTCCGCCTTTATAAAGGCGATTTTTTTATTCATACTCCGCACGGACATCTTTAATGATTTCTCGCTGTTCTCCAGCCTGTCTCGCATCGGAATACATGTGAGGCGCAGTCCCGCACAGCGCCCATGTCCCCGCACTGTGCCCCACACACTGGCGAGGCGCAGGGAACTTTTCCCCGCATGTATGAGCGCACCTCCTCGGACGGCGAATCTTAGGCGCAGCGCCGCACTGCGCCTAAGTCCCGCACTGCGCCCCCCCACACTGGCGAGGCGCGGCGGACTTTTGCCCACATGTATGAGTGCACTACCTCGGGCGGCGAATCATAGGCGCAGCGCCGCACTGCGCCTAAGTCCCGCACTGCGCCTCAAACACTGGCGAGGCGCGGCCGACTTTACATAGGATGTATGAGCGCGCCCCAGCGCCCCGACGTGGCGAGATTCATACATGTCGCCCATAGTGTTTTTAGACTTTGCAAAGACGTTTGACACTGTTCCTCATTAGCGTTTATTGGGTTAGAAATAACAGTGTGTAATTGGATTAAAAACTAGCTTTCATACTCAGAGAGTGGTGGTAAATGGCTCCTACTCTGAGTGGTCCCTGGTCATGAGTGCTGCACCCCAGGGATCAGTATTGGGTCCTCTTTTATGTAATGTATTTATTAATGATATAGTGGAGGGGATCAATAGCACGGTTTCTATTTTTGCAGATGACACCAAGCTATGTAGTGTAGTGCAATCAATGGAAGATGCTCATAAATAGCAAGCAGACCTGGACAAACTAACTGTTTGAGCTTCCACTTGCCAAATGAGGTTCAATGTGGATAAATGTAAGGTTCTGTATCTGGATACGAATAATCTGTAGGCATCATATGTCCTAAGAGGAGAAAAACTGGGAGAATCGCTTTTTGAGAAAGATCAGAGGGTTCTTATAGATCACAGGCTACAGAACAGCATGCACTGTCAAACAGCTGCCTCTATGGCAAGCAAGATATTTGCATACATTAAAAGAGGCATGGACTCGCGGGACAAGGATATAATTTTACCGCTGTATAAAGCATTGGTGCGACCTCACTTAGAATAGGCTGTTAAGGTTCTGGCTCGACGGTTTAATAAACAGAATGTAATGGGAGCTAGAGAAGTGCAAAAAACGAGCATTCCAAACTTATAGAGGGAATGGAGCATCTATTATGAGGAAGGTTTAGTTAGAATTTAACTTATTTATCTTGAGAAAAGAACCCCTGCCTTCGGGGGGACATGAATAATTTATAAAAAGTATATAAATGGTCTCTACAAAAAGTATGGGGGGAAAATAATTTCATGTAAAGCCTCCTCAAAAGACAAGGGGACATTCCCTTCGGCTGGAGAAAAAACGATTCAATCTCCAGAGGAGAAAAGCGTTCTTCGAACTGTAAATCTGTAGAGTAGCCTGCCTGAGGAGCTGATCACAGCAGGAACAGTTGCGAGAAAGATGTGTCCAGAAGGACCGGTGTATAACTGGGGTCCAACATCTATGGACGTCTTCCGGACATTCCCCTGATGAACCCTCGCAGACTTTAGAGGGAGAAATGCATCGGGAACTGATCAAGTGCACATACTTTTATCTTTGAATGCAAAACTATATATCTGTGTGGCATAACTCGGTTGAACCCTGGGTGGCCCCTTTAAGATGGTTGTTGTCACGGTAACAAATTTTTGGAGCACGAGGGTAATATGTTGGCTAACTTCCCCAGGACCTGAGTACCCCAAAAATTCTTTTGTTGTCCCTAGTCAAGACAACCAATCAACTAGACGACCAATGCCAGGGTTTCGGAAAACAACGGTGAGTTGCATTTATTTTGCAGCAATAACTAGTTGAGCCCTTGTCTCTGGATGCAACCAGGAATACAATAACTGAGATGCATAACAATACTTGACTTGAGTATGATGTAATAGCGCAGCTTTGATAATGATACAACAGTCTCTGAGTATGTGTCAGACTCTGTAACTTGAGATGCTGGGAGTAATATTACTTTAGAAAGATAATGGATTACAGACCTTATTCTGAAGAGTGGATTCTTACACCAAGGGCACAGCTTTGAGAAAAAGACCTGTTTGAAAGGACCTCTGATTCTTGAAATACTCGGATTTGAACAGACTGAAGCTAACTTCCGCATGCGTTGACGCATATAAGTGCGTGGATCTCTGATTGAAAGCCCGAGAAGACTAGACCGCTGGTGTGGAGTACCCTCTATTTTCCCAACGGTCGGACAGAAAGGTTTTTCTGACTGGACCTTGCACCCTCCTGAGTAGCACTGGAGATCCTGTGTGAGCCCCTAGTGGTAGGAGAATTAAAGGACCAGGTTTGAGGGTAGCTAGGGGCCTTAGCAGAATGGTGAGGTGAGCCAGAGAGCAACACACACCTTGACTTGCCGGAGACCTCGCTATCACCTCCCGATGGAGGAGCAGAGATTAACGTAACCAACTGCCTAACTGCCTTACTGCCTCACTGCTTACCTGCCTCTGGCGCTACGCCTTTTGGTGTTGGCATGGTAGCAGAGGGGTCACATGTCAGAGAGCTATTTCATCATTTTGAACGACAGATTTAATGCAGCCCATTCAGGCAGAGTATAGACATGTTATACATAGGCAAATGTTATAACAAGGAACCAAACACAGAGGGCGACCCTAGAAAATACTTTAGACTGCAATATTATGTTTTCTTTTTCTGCACTGAAACATTGTGACAGAATACAGCAAAATATGGAACAAAGAAAATCTTCAGTGCTGGGTCACTACAATCTTCACCTCTGAGAAATAAGCCGTCCTCGGCGACTGTCCTAAACAACATGACTTATGCTAAAGACATAAAAACACGAACATGGGTTAAAACAATATAGTGCAAATAACCATGTTAAGAAGACTTGAAAACTGGTAGTGCCATTGTAGTCAAGACGAGTTCTCCTGTGAGGTAGTTAGAAGCCATCGTCCATTCACAAGGCTCTGTGGCAGGCACTAGGGAAATTAAAGGCAATGTCCTCTCAGTCATATGCTGGTAAAGTTGACTAGGTGCTTGTTCTGAGAACCAGGTTTGAGGCTGTAAACGTTACATGGAATAGTTATCTAACTAACTAACTAAGGCCAATACAAATATAGCAGCAATAAATAATTATGCAAACATATGTACAATCAAGGTAATATATATATGCATACAGATACAGCATTTCACTCTCTGTAGCGTACCGGGTGGTGTTCCTTTGGTGAGCGCTCAGATCCTCTGAGGGTGATCCTGGTATGTAGAACGTAGTAAACACTCCAAGTGTCCTCAAAGGAGGATTCTCTTGGCGGGACACTGGTACTGCGCTGTATAACCCTTGAACAGGTGGGGTGAAGAAAGGTGCTACGAAAGCTTGGGGACTTCTCTGGTACATAACTTTTAACCTGTTACGGTGTACAGTCAGAGGTGCCATACCAGGCTCTTGACTTCATACACATCAGATTCAGGGTAAGGTATGGAATCACTACTGTTGTACGTTCAGTTCCCATAGACAGTCCAAACTTGTCTGAGCAGTGATATTTCATGAGCCTAAACCTTGGCCTCCCACTTCTAGTGGAGTGTCATTCCGCTCTTGGTTGTATGTCCCTTCTTGTCTTCTGCGAGCTTCTTCCATCCTTCTGTCCCAACAATTTCTTCTCGGCATCTTGGATCCACCTTTGGTGTTCTTGTACCCAATCTGTTTAGGACGAGGGTTTATGGAGTCGGAACTTGTACCCCTAAAGCACTGTCTTGTGGGAGTTTGACCTTGAACGTCCAAAACATCAAGTAGAATGTGAATAGCCATTTGAACAGTGAGTGGTGTTATTGTGATCTCAACCATCTCTTCTAGCAACTTGGGGTGACCATTCTATCTTCTTAGAGATAGAAGCTGTTCTCAACATGTTGATAAACACTTGGTTGATTTTTCACGTCATAGGCAGTTCCCTTGAGTGGTATGCTGTAGTGCGAGGCTTTTTACATTCATGGTAGGGAACAAAGTTCCTTGGAAGATCTGGATTTCAAATGCTGACCCCGGTCGTAAATATACGACTCTGGGTCAGCCATAGTGCTTCAGCACGTACACCCTGTGAAGATGATGGCTGTAGTACGAGAGTTAAGTCTCTGTCAGGACAAGCAACTACCTCGACTTGGAGTAGTGGTCGAACTCATCCGTTAGGCGTATGTATATTCCAGATCTTGTATGGAGCCCAATTTCACATGGTCTAGGGCAACAAGTTGGTTTGGCCTTCGAGACGTAATGGGGTGTAAAGGTGACTCTTGCTTCCATTCCCCGGCTTGGATATGTGCAGGCGGCAATCATTTACACATTCTCAATGTCGGTTCTCATTGCCGATCCAATAGAATCTCTGGCGAGTGGTTGCTTCTCTTTTTACACACCGAAATGCCGAACAGGTCATGATAGGCGTCGAGTACATCTTAGCATCACGTCTTGGGATACATGATCTGGTGGGCGTCTGTCTGCCTGAAACTGATCCAGAGGAGTTTCTCACGATTAGGCCTTTGTTAAGAAGATCTTTTCCTTGTCCTCCAAAAACTCTTAGTTCCTGTCAGGGTAATGGTTTCCTGAGATCCACAGCGGGATTTCTACCAGTAGATGAGGTATCATAGATTTTCTCCAAGAACACTGGACTCATCTTTGGATAGTTTGGCCCATACGGGAAAAGTCTTGATAGGGATCTGATTTGAATTTCGAGGCTCTCTATCAGTGTTAGGTTGCAAGTATATGTTCTGCGTAGGCGAATCTCTGTATAAAAAGGAGGCATTTTCCCCACGTCGTCACAGTCGTCTTCCCTGGTGTGCTCCTCACCTTTAGGTGTAGCGGATAACGTGTCAGCGTCACCGTTTGTCTGTCCACTTCGGTATTTGATCTCGAAGTAAAAGCTTGGCCAGTCTGTATGCCCAACTTGCTCTAAGGCACCAAGCCTGGCGAGGTATTGAGTGTGCTGAGCGTTGTTGTCCGTGTATACGTGGAAAACTGGTGTAGCCGTGAGGTAATCTCCAAAACTCTCGGTGACGGCCCACACGAGTGCTATAGGTATCTAGCTTGAACGAGCTATATTGTGGTCATTCTTTTCCCGCTCACCCCAGCTTCGGCTCGGCGTAGCAATAAACCTTTCTCGGTTGTTCTTGAAACTTTGCGACAGGCCTGCTCCTAAGCCTAAGAAACTTGCTATCCGTGTATAGAAGAAATGGATCCGGTTATTTGTACCATATTTATTTGAATATCGAATTATATATTATTTATTATATATTATCTATAAATCTTATTAATAATATATTTATTATCTCCTTTATATTTATTTTATATATTAAGATAATTATATTATCATCATATATTTATCATTTATATAATATGTCTTTTTTTATTTTATTTTATGATGTAGTTATAATTTTTCATATAATTTATATATTATAATTCATATAATTACATATACTTTTGATTATATATAATTTCCAATTTATTTTATTATATATTTTATATTTATATTTATATTTTATTTAAATTAAATCAAAGTAGGCCAAGATTGGTGGCGATGTCAGCAAGGTTTTTAGGGTTTGGAACGCTGTTTCTCCTTGACGGTCAGACCACTCAACCAAAAAAGTCTTTCTCGGTACATAGTGCTCTCAGGACAACCATCCGAAGTAGTTTCGGTAAGTGGTTCCGCTAGCTTGGTGCAAAGTGTGTAGAATCGGGCGTGTAATTAGCCTGCAAATCCAAGAAACTTCTACTTCCTTAACTGTTTAGGAGTGTCCCCAAATTGCCACAAGCTGAGACTTTCTCCAGACAGGCTTGTATTCCTTCAGCACTCATGACAGTCCCAAGAAGTTTACCGTGGCTTGAGTAGTGGCACTTAGATGGTTTGATCTTGAGGCCAATGGTCTATCAGACCCTGGAACACTTCGTGCCAAATGCTTGATGTGTGTCTTCGTAGGTACGGTGAATAGACAATCACACTCGTCCATATAGAGCAGGACACTTTGGAAATTAACATGACGAGGCATCGTTCCAACAAGCGCTGGAATGTAGCAGGGCGTTACAACAACCCGAATGGGCATGCTTGTGAACTCGTAGAGTCCCATCGGTGATGTATATGCTGTCTTCTCTCTGTCCCAGGGGCCATTGGTACTGTGCCAGTATCCACTTAGTTAGTCTATGCGAAGAAGTAGGCAGCGGTGCCCAGAGCAGCGATAGATACCTCAATACGAGTAAATGGTAGGCATACTTTGTGTGTGATGCGTTTAATTTCCTGTATCAACGCAAAAGCGTATGTTTCCCATCCTTCTTTTTCACAAGGACTATAGGGGCGGCCCATGGACTTTGGCTTTCTTGTATCACCTAGGTGGGTCCTTCATTTCCTTAATGAGTATTCTTCACCTGCTGATCAGCTGGGCAGGAGAATAGGCCGGTGTTTCCCCTTGATGGGCGGATTATCGCCAGTGTTTTATCTTTGTGCAGAATGAGTTGGTTTTGCAAAATCAAGAGCATGTTTACTGATGCTTGTCATGGTGGTCTCTTAGCTAATTTACGAACTCCATTGACTTGCTCAACGGGGGTATTAGAAACTCCAATGCTGAGTTCACCCCACCAAGATAGTAATGATTTGTTGTCAGTCTATTACAGGACTCTAATAAACTTCCTGGTAAGCGATAGTCTCCTCAGTCACGCATCCTCCGATCGAGCTGGTAGAGCAGTCGCGACAGTGGTAAACTTAGTGAAGCTCGCTGGGGATTCACTGAGGTTTACAAGGCGTACGTGACACCTGACCATTCGAGACGGTTACATGCTCTAGCTGTTTTGAACAAGAGGTCGGCCCATCAATTTCAATGGAGTCAAGCAGCAGCTTCGTAGTCGGGGCCATTGTCTAGTCCTGGACGAACTCGGCACCAGATAAGGGTTTCACAGTGGCTGGTAAAAACAAATTGAACGACGCGTCTTAGTGCGGACATCACGGGCAAATCTCTCCAGGATCATTAACTAATCTCTGATGAGTCTACGAGGCTTTGATAGTCTTCTGTACTGTTTTGCCCTATAGTGGAGGAAGCATGGGCAAGGAAGCATGTAAAGCATGTAAAACTTCAGTAAATACATGCGCATGATATGTCATACCTAAAAACTACAGTAGTGCAATCTCCCTGAACCGCTGTAACTATCTCACCTTGTCTATGCAATGTACGAGTCACCAATGCGTACAGTAGGCTCCCATAGCCAGTTGTTCGATGGGTTGGCACAGTTACCGCAAACAATTGTCAATTTGGATTTCCCACCGACTTAACACATCAGGACCCCAATGTTTCTCATAAATGTGTAGGGGCACGGTAGTAACTTGAGAGCCTGTATCCACAAGGGCTTCAAGAGGTAACTGTCTATCCAGATGGTTATCATGCGACATGCGAGAGGAACCGAGAACCCTTGCGTGTTCCACTGGCTGTGGTTCTACCTCCCGAGATGACGGCCCTTGACTCAGGGTAGCCCTTTAACTGGAAGCATCGAAAGCGGTGGTGTCCATTGAACTCTACCAGTAGCTACATAAGGGTCCTTTCTCGTGAAGCAAATCTTTGAGGCTGGCGGGTCTACAAGGGTTTGTGACGGTCATGACCAGGCTCTGAGTTACAGTTCTGCTACAGATGACTCATGTGAGGATGGCAGAGAGTGCCCTTTTAACCTCTTTTATAACTTGGCAAGTGAGTCAACAACTTGGGCAAGGGTATATGTGTGAACAGTAGTGGTAGTCAGGTGTAGTGTCCGCTGTGCTGCTTGGACAGCTTGTACGGGAAGAGGCGGAAGATGGTGCCAATTACTAAGGGAGTCCAGCGAGCCAGGCTGGGGAATATCAAGAAGGAATGTACTGGTACACAGAAGGTCAATCCCGATTACTCGCATGCTAGAGCGTTTGAAATCTAGAATGGCATACTGGGAGTTCTGTGTGGATAACATGCGTAGTTGACTTTTGTGGCCATTCTAGAGTCCACTCCTTCAATGAAGCGATCAGTAATTATGCTCTCAGCAGCTGAAGGATCAATAGTGTCAACCTGTTGTATGGCCTGTAGGCGGATTGAAGGCTAGAAGCATATTCCTCCCAGAGACTCTCACCTGCTTTCTGTCGTCTGTTGTAGAACTTAATCGGATTTCGGTGGTGACTGTACCTCAAATTCCTTTCTCAGGCGATCAAATTTGTTTGAACAGTGGTTTTTCACTCAGTAGCTGCCATGACGAACCTTCCTCTAACATCGGACCTTCGAGGTTGCACAAGAGTAGCTGACCTGCTGAGCAGGGGAAAAGCGAGACATAGTTTGAGCCGTGCGTGTAATGCTTCTCCCTGAAGTCAGCTAGTGTGTGTGGTTCCTCCCGCCTTATAGCTTGGGAGACTAGAATTTTCCAATAAAGAATTGTACTCCTATAGCAAACTGTTATATGTGCAGGGAACGTTTGTCAATAGCAACAGTTGGGTGTGCAGCAACATAGCAGATGAGTAGAAGGACTACTAGGACCAGCAGAGTCATGGGTACTTGCTGTTGAGGACATTGTGAATGAATTGGAGTGTACTGTCCTCCTCCAAGAGAGAAGAAAAAAAAAAAATAGGTGCCTGACACTTTAAAAAAAAAAATTCCTCTTTCCTATAGCGCTGCTAGGCAGGGTAACCCCGGTACATGAGGTGTGCTAAGTTATCGATGGACATCTTTATCCAGTTCGTGATGCCAATTTTTCCTTTTCCTTTGGCATACTCGGAACCCCTGGGTGTGCCCCTTTGAAAGATAGTTGTTGTCACGGATAACGATGTATGGCATGAGGGTAATATGGTGCTAAACTTCCCCAGGGACCTGAGTACCCAAAAATTCTTCGTTGTCCCTATTCAATGAACACCAATCACTAGACGACCAATGCCAGGTTCAGGAAACAAACGGTAGTTGCATTTATTTCTGCAATAACTAGATTGAAGCCCCTTGTTCCTCCGGGATGCAACAGAATAACATAACTGTGATGCACGTAACAATGACTTGACTTGAGTATGATGTAAAAGCGGAGCGCATCTTTGATAATGATACAACATCTCTGAGCTATGTGATCAGAATGCTGGGAGTAGTATTACTTTAGAAAGATAACTGATAAAAGACCTTATACCTGAAGAGTGGGTTCTTACACACCAAGGGCACAAGGCTTGATTGAAAAAGACCTGGTTTGAAGGACCTCTGATTCTTGAATACTCGGATTTGAGACAGACTGAGCTACTTCCGCATGCGTTTGACGCATGAGAAGAGCGTGGATCTCTTACTTTGAAAGCCCGGAGAAGACTATGACCGCTGGTGGGAGACCCTCCTATTCCCAGACGATCGGACAGAAGTTTCTCTGACTGGACTTGCACCCACCTGATAGCACTGGAGATCCTGTGGAGTCCCTTATGTGGTAGGAGAATTAAGACAGGTTGAGGTAGGCTAGGGGCCTAGCAGAATTGCTGAGGGTGAGCCAGGGAGCAACACACACCTTGACTTGCCGAGACCCCGCACACCTCCCGATGGAGTGAGGCAGAGACTAACTAACCAACTACCTAACTGGCCTCACTGCCTGCACTGCCTGACTGCCTCGGCCAGCCGTTGGTTGTTCGGCATGGCAGCAAAGGGGTCACATGTCAGAGAGCTATTGCATCATTTTGTAACACAGGTTATCAGCCAATCACAGATACACGTTATACATAGGCAAATGTTATAACAAGGAACCAAAATAGCAGAGGGCGACCTAGAAATACTTTAGACTGCAATATTATGATTTCTTTTCTGCACTGAAACATTGTGACAGAATACAGCAAAATATGGAACAAAGAAATCTTCAGTGCTGGGTCACTACATGTGTATGGCAGGAGTGATATCGATACTCCGCTTAATGTGCATTTCTTTACTACTGTTATCTCAAAGTATTAAAGGGGTTTAGTTTTGTGCCTGAAGATAGTATCTAGCATAGCGGGCAATTAGGGCAAGCCACCGAGAGGTGGGGTCGCTCTTCTTCAGGGCGATTACTCCACCTGTACCCTTAGGATATAATAGTGGAAAGCATAGGGTGATATACTATATTTTGAGATTGGTCGCCCACCCCTTTCTAACCTTTGATCTCCACTGGCTTTGTGTTGTTGTATGGCATTTCAAATGTTTTAGGGTATTTATTAAAGGGGTTTTGCCACGATGTAATGTTGACGTGGGAACTTCCAAAATAGGTATTTAATCACTTTTCTAAATATATGTGATTACAAAAAGTGAAAACTCTGAGAGCTACACATTTGCCAGTCCTCCTTAGTTACTCAATGCTTATCCTAGTCATGACCCCAGGAGCTGACATGCCATCGCTTGCGTGAAATCACTTCTTATCTGATGACAGGCAAAATGAAGTGAGCTTTTTAAGGGCACCGGGTAGAGAGTGCAGTCTGAGGCTGTCTGCTGTAATGAGAATCCACTCTTGTACTGTTTATTATTTCACTTTAAGGTTTTGAGACGCTCCTTTGCTTCCTCACGTTCCTCACTTCGCCCCCACCCTCTCTCCCCTGCACAGCTTTCATGACTCAGCACAAAAGCAGGATGTATACAAATCATGCTGACAGGAGCTAAGTAAGTGCGTCTTGGCAAATCCCCTTTAATAAAAGTTCAATTTTAGAATTGGGTTGATCCTTTTGTAGCAGTAATTTTTTGTAGTGGTAGTTACCTTTTGTAATTTATATTAGATCTGTGATGGCAATGATGGCAACCTCTGAATAGCAATGTGGAATATGATAGCACTGCATAGATAAAATAATAACAAATTATTGTAACTCAGCTACATAAGCAAAACATTTCTAAGGCTGAGTTTAGACATTTTTTGGTGCAATTTTTTTGAGCCAAAGCCAACAGTGAATGCTTGAAAGGAGGGAAAGTATAAAAGAAAGATCGATATTTATCCCTTCTGGCTTTGATTTAAAAGTCTATTGGCCACATGTATGAAAACTGTCTAGGACCTTCTTTGTTGCCCATAGCAACCAATCAGAGCTTCTCTTTCATTTCATATAGTGCTCTGAAAAAAATGAAAGGGGAGCTCTGATTGGTTGCTATGGGCAACAAAGAAGGTCTTAGATCTAGACAGTTTTCATACATGTTCCTCTATGTGTGTGAATCCAGTCTTGGGATAAATGTACATTAGATACTATCATAGTTTTTGGAACATTTTTTTGGAGCGTTGTTACATTTCTACAATACTATTTTTGCAATAAAGCTACAAAGAAAGTCTATAATTACATATTTTGGATAAATATATAAATGGAACATTTGTTGCAGAAATTGTTGCCGCTGTTCCATACATCTGAATGGGATTTCTAAATATCATATTGGCTTTTACCAAAAACAATCCCACCAAACTGTTACATGGGAAACGATAGAAGATAACTAAAATGCAAAAAGCCTTACATTAAAATGAAACCTGCTATTTTTATTAGTCCCTTTATGGAAAAAAATATACCAGTTGTGATTGTCACAGATTTCCTGCAGTAATTGGAAGACCTAATACAAAATGTCATATATCTGAGGTTTTTACAACAGATATATGATGACGTGTCACTATAATTACATTCTCCTACATTTAATAGAACCTGTGTATAGGATATCATATGGTTGCCTCTAACCACCCATTGTGCCACCTGTCTCTCTACACGCCTGACATACAATCAGTTATTTTGCAATTATCTTGAGAGTTGGGTTTCTGTGTATCCATAGCCAAATATATATAATCATGATAGAACATAAATAGACTAAACACGGGGCAGAGTGATATTGATGATATTCTCGCCAATTTATACCAAAGAAGCAAGAACGGATGTAGAATTATTATTATCTGTTGGGAAGAGAGAAATAAGGAGCCTAAAAAAGTACTTCCTGGATGGCTGTTTTTTGGGCAGAATAGGAATAAAACAAAAGGCCTCAATTTATGTGGCCCACGACACCACAGCAAAAGAGGCTCACATAGTTATACTTTAAACAGTTGGCACTTTGAGAGCAACCATAATGCTGATGTGAAACTCGGTGAAAATGAGCCTGACACCTCTGGAGTAAAAGATACAGTATTTCTGCAGTGAGAAGAAGGGTAGAAGGGCTTAATTATAGTAACAAAGGGGTGTTAAAGGGGTTGTGCATGCTTGCCTCCGTTCTGTATGTGATTCTGATCACTGTGGATCCCTCAGCATTGGGGCTGCGATCCCTCAGCATTGGGGCTGCGCCAATATTCTTGTGTCCTTTCAGCCCAAAAACTATTGCAGCCCTTTTCTCTTGATGTATGAGCAGGTGCACTTTGTAATGCACCCAAGATGTGGGGGTGTTCTGGAGGCACCACAACCTTATGATTCTACACATTTATGACTGGAGGATGGCAAAACTAGGCTCATTACTGCTGGAACAGCCAGACCAAGTTAATAGTGGTCTACCTGAGCCTGAGTTGTCGTAGTGGAACTAGGATGCACCTGGAGGTATGATCCCCAGTAGAACAGGTTCATACATTCTGGTGCATACTACACTGCTTTAAAGCAATTTAGAACTGTCCTCTTTGCACCTAGATCACACATGTCACCCATAGCACCTATGTTGTGCATAGGCAATAAATGTTCTTTCTGGGAAAACCCATTCAACCCCTTTCCCCCTCTCCTGACTAATCAGCTATTGTCACGTCAAAGGAGGTGCAGTGGGCCCTGACTGCCACCCAGCCCACTGTCCCGGCCTACTTGGCGTGCTGCCCTAGGTGGCAGACCCCAACTGGATGACAAGCCCTATGCTACTAAGTGCGGGGCTATCAGGGGGAAGCAGAGTCAAACAGTCCGGGTTGGTAACAGTTGGGAACATAAAGGCCAAGAATCAGAAACCAGAAGAATAACGAGAGATTAGCCAAGGGTCAAAACACGGATGTTAACGTGGTATAAAATCAGGGAACGAGAACGTGGTCAGAAGCAAGCCGAAGTCAGGTGAGCCAAAGTAAACAAATGCACAAGGAAACAAGGGGAAATGCAAGGGTTAACCTTTCACAGGCAAAGGCTGACAACACTGAGCAAGTTTAAATGAGGCGCCCATACCCCGCCCCAGCAGCTGATTGGTGCGGCCTATGGGCCCCTCTATTGGCCTGTGCGACACACCCTCTGACCTGATTAGAAGCCGAGCTGTCAATTCTATGCTCATCAGCCCGGCTTCTCCCTGGGTGTGTCGACCGGCTAGCACTTTCCTGCTCCACAGCAGAAACGTGTGCCGTGACAGCTACATTGTATATGTTACTTTATCACCTTTCTCTAACCTTCTGACGTTAAGTGGAGAAATTAGGTGACAACCAGTGGCATCACTAGAATTCATAGGGTCCCATAGCAAAATGAGATGGAACCCCAACACCTACTATATATAACCAAAAACTGCCTTAACTAAATAGCTGTACTTCTGTCTCGGTTCGGGGTTTCTCTCCTTACCCCTCTTTATCCAATCTTCAACAACGTGCAACCAAATGCAGCATTGAGACAACAAAACTTAGTGAAAAATCTTTATATGAAATACGCATAGAAAATATATAATGTACAGCATAAAAACCTGGAGGTGCATAGCATGCAAAGTCCTTCCCAAGTATAGAGAACGCCACTTTTAAGCAAGCCCGTAGGTACGACTGTAGGGCTCTTGGTAGAGCTGTTCACCCACTCCTGTGATGTTTCGGAATGGATTGATTCCTTCTTCAAGCATGAAGCGTTCTCTATACTTGGGAAGGACTTTGCATGCTATGCACCTCCAGGTGTTTATGCTGTACATTATATATTTTCTATGCATATTTCATATAAAGATTTTTAACTAAGTTTTGTTGTCTCGATGCTGCATTTGGTTGCATGTTGTTGAAGACCTCACCACCTACTGACATGAAACAGTTGAACAAGTAGTAAAATATAAAGGTATAAATGATAGCACTATACAGTATATTAGAGAACCCACAGAGTAGTTAGCAGAAACATAGATAGCATAAACTCATTAACTTGTTATTCTCTACATAGAGATACAATGTTCAAAAGAATAGGGAATAACAAGTTAATGACTTTCTGCTATCCATGTTTTCTACCTACTTTGTGGGTTCTTAGATATTATGGTGCTATTATTGAGTCATTATTGGGCCACCTTAAACAGTTCCTGACCAGGCCGTTTACCCACCCACACACACTAAGGCACAGTTTCCTTTGCTTTAGTACGCATAATACACATTATAGCACTTTATAGCACTTGGTTATTTTACTAATTTTTTCCGTGATACATAAGACTTTATTTGTATGTAATTTTCACATTTAGATTGAATTTTTTTTTCTTTTCAACACAAAGGAAATTAGAGAAAAAAAAATGAAAAACAGTTGTTGTTTGTCTATTTCTTTAATTGCAGAAGTGGCACTAAAATAGGTTTTGTAATTGTGTCACTTTTCTGTCATGGAAGTTTTATATAAAGGTGATATAAAGTTTTAGGGTAACTTGGGTTAGAGCTAAAAGTTGCGTTTTGGGCTGTTAATGTTTTTTTTCAATAAGATTTTATTGGTGTGTGTTTTATTTACTTTACACTTTGTGCCACCCATAAGGTCAGAAAAAGATCTCTGTGGGATATTTTTACTTAATTTTTTTGTTTGTTTGTTGTTTGCTGATTTCCCCTTTAACTGGGGCTGGTATATTAGCTCCAGTTTCAGAGGAAATAAAGTCTGCAAAACTACAGCATCTTACAGAATAAGAGACAAAGAACTGGAAACAGCAGGACTGACACTAGCTTGTGCTGTCCTCAGCAAGGGGGGCATAATCTATGTGACAGGTTCTCTTTCAGCTTTGGGCCCCATAGCAGCTACACTACATTCCAAATTATTATGTGAATTTGATTTAACATTTAGAATTAATCTAAAAGGTTATTTAGTGTTGAAATGTGTAATGGTGTAAAAAATAATAACAGTGACAAATGCAGAAAAATGCATTTTTTTTTGTATTCAATGAAAAAAAAATACGCAGTAGTTAATATGTAAACTCAAACTACTCCCCTGAAAAATATAACTGTTCTTATGTAAAACAAGTCCTCATTTAACTGCATCATAGAAAAAATATAAAAGTTCTTACTGTTGAAACGCAGGGAGGCAAAAACTAAAACACTTAGCTGGTCATTAAGGCCTTTTCAGGTCTATTGCTTAAGGGGTTAAGTGTCATAAAGATTAGATTTTTTGTATTTCAGTTAAACTCATGGATGGCATGGTGATTCGGGGCGCGTTGGATCACTGAAATCAATCTCAATCACTGGTGATAAATAGTGTACCTGATGTATCCAATTAAAGGAAACCTACTTAAGAAGGGCAAAAAGGACGCCAAAAGCATCAAATAGTACAATGCCTTTGTTAAGGTGTGAAAACGTGTCGTTTCTGCTGTTACCTGCAATTATGCTACTCTGCTACCTGCCTGGGACTCTGTCACCTGCCTACTGCTATACCTGTCTACACCTGCTGTGATCCGTCATCTCTGTCTGTACCGAGTGTCCTTCTTCCTGTACTTTGGCTGTCACCATGAGTAGCCATGTCAGAGGTAGCGTCCTGGGGGTTTCCCGCAGCTAAGTCCACCTGGCCTCAGACTCTGTGGTGTGGTCTACTATACCATCATCACTTGCAATGACACAGAGGATCTGGAACTATCCGACATCTATGCTGTCAGTCCTTACTGACCCCGAAAACGTGACACATGGTGATTCTTTTTTCACTTTTGCTGCATTTTTTTAGGGCTATAACACTGTTCGTAAAGTAAACCATGCTCTAGGTATGACTTTTTCTGATGTAGTTACTATCTATTGAAAAAATGCCTGCTAAAATGTTTTTTTTTTATTGTTTTCTGAAACAATAAGCCAGAGACTGTTTTAAATGGTGTTTTATAAGCCCCAAAAAAATTTATAAAAGAAGCTTTAGTGTCGCTTAATACAGCAATTTTTTTTAAAAATGCACTTACCAGATATTTGTTGTAGGTCATCTTTCTGGATCCAGTGATTGGACTCACATGGGTAGGTAGATATGTAATCACTGCAGGCAAACTTGTAGTCGGGGATAGGCAGAAAGGCAGGCAAACAAGGTCAGAGGATGAAGGCATGGGTCAGATAAATGGCAGGACAGGAACACTATAGGAATGCTTTCTCTATGGTAAGTGGCACAATAGATCCGGCAAGGCAGGAAGGAAGTGGCCAGAATACATAAGGTCAGCACCCGGCAATTATCCAATTACCAGGACACTGGCCCTTTAAATTTTACTGAGCCAGCGCGTGTGCCCTAGTGAGCGAGGATGTGTGCACTGGCCAGACAACAGCAAGAAGAGTACGTCTGCTGGGGAGCAGGGTAAACCAGAACACGGGTTGCGGCACAACCTGTGACAATACCCTCCCTTAGACTGCGTCCTCTTCTTAGCGAGATGTAGAAGGTTTTTGTGATGTGCATACAGGGAGACAGGTGGAGCTTGTAGGCTACTGGATTGAAAAACTGTAGAATTTCAAATGGACCCAGGAATCTCAGACCTAGCTTGTAGCTGGTGATATTAGGTTTACGTATCTAGAAGTCAGGGGAGAAGGTTGGGCATTTTCTTCTCTTTTGGAATCAGAATTTTGATGGTTGTAAAAGAACTCTGCTCAGCTGAGAAGGTTGGACCAGTCATCTTGGCGTGCTGAGATGAAGTGGCGCAAGTAGGTTCCCAGAACTTAGACACAAATTTTACTCCTTGGTCCAAAACAATATGCAACTGAAGTCCATGTAGGCGGAAAATATGCCAGAAGACCTGACCAGCAAGCTGAGGAGCCGAAGGAAGACCGGGCAGCGGTATGAAGTGGGATATCTTCGAGAAATGGTAGGTAACGACTCAGATTATGTTGTTTTTCGAGGAGGGTGGTAGGTCAGTAATGAAGTCCATGGCTATATGGGTACTCTGGAATGGGCAAGGATTGCAGTAGGTCAGCAGGTTTGTGATGGGTTGGTCTTGTTGTGGGCACACATAGTACAAGAAAGAACAAAGCCCTTGACATCACAACCCAGTTTACGCCACCAGTAATGGCAAGGTATAAACTCTAGGATTGACTCGCAAAGAAGAAGTCCCCATTCAAAAATTTTTTTTTGGAGGGGATGAATTTTTTTTTTCTGGG
>JAODAL010026931.1:0-55846 GCA_025379985.1 Phyllomedusa bahiana
AGGCCCCCCAAAAATAATGCAGGAACAAATGTTTCTGATCATTTTCAGTGTATACGTTCTAGCAATCAACCGACAAAGGAGCAAATGCTCATGGTGATCACATTGTTTATGTAGACATTAAAATCATTCAAATCTCTCCTGATAAATAAAAAAAGTAAAAATGAAAGCAAACAAGCGCTGGTCGACTTTTTATGTCTTTGATCAGCTATTGTTATAGGCATTACATCTACCAGGTTAAAAAGACCCTAAAGGACCCTTTATGTATTGCAACGAAAAGATGGAAGATCACTTCTGCTGAGTACTGCCTCCAGAAAGAAGACACTACTAATAATACAAAATATAGTAAAAGAAAAAAAAATATTATTAACTTCAGAACAAAAAGAATGAAAAAACATGCACTAATAGTTCATTCTTGTAAATAGGCTAAAATAGCATTTTTGTGATCATTTTCCTTTAAGTTTAAAGAAGTCGTAAAAGATGAATATGACAAAAAAACTATTTCTCTTTTTTCTTGTCTTTGCATATGCCATCTTTTCCTATGCTGTGTTCAGCAAGCATGCTCTTAATAAAATAGGGCTAGGTTTACAATGGCTTTCACAGAAAAACTCCAGAGAAGCCTGACTGAGCCTAAAGGGAGCTTTTGTCCACATTAGCTACCTAATCCTGTTACACTACAATTACTTTGAATTTTTCAAGTGCTTAGTTGAGAAACAAATGCTCCTAGCTGGAGCTCCAAATGCTAATTAGATTCCAAACAATAAATAAATGTGTGTTTCTAGGGCATTTCTGGCTTGTATATAATTGCATTATATCATACATAGTGAACAGCAAGTCACAGATTCATAAGATGCAAATTTTTCTGTGCTCCTTATGCAACAATAACCATGAACCTGAGACAATGTGTTCTTTGCTACCGACTGAAGGAAAGCATTTTCTTCTTTCTTCCGTTGGCAAATGAAAACAATAGGGAGCAGTTCATAAGAAGAAGCTAATTGGTACATGGGACATGTTCACCAATTAGAAAATGGCTGTGAAAGAGTGAAGGCCTCATTGACAAACGTGGAGATACATGCTGGTGTTATTAGTCTGATGAGTTGTATTACTTTCAACAGACAAGGCCTCAACAGGCTGTCATTAACAGTCTCTACGAAGATGTGCATTAAAAAAATTTCCAAATCACCTTCAAGGCCTTTAAACCTTTCTGCTATCAAAGGAAATATGTGATGAAAAACATTGTGTGCCGGTGAGTAGCTTGAGATGCTCCTGTTTTCTAAAGACCATTATGAAGCTTTCCATTAAGCTTTTTTCATTTAACCACTTTTGTGCTGGATGTTTTGTACAATGAAGTTTACTGTCCGTACTATGCAACGTATTTGATATCACAAACGCAGTCCATGACATTGTATCTGCACTTATCCCTGAACAGTGTAAGTTCACGTGCTCTCTCTGACACACCTAACTTGGGGATCCCTCGTACAGTATGCTTTTTATCGGAGCGCTTAAAGGGGTTGTCTCGCTACAAAGATTAGCTTTCAACATGTTGGGATCACTAAATGAAGACATTTTCCAAATATATTGCGTTGTTCATTTTTTTTTATTAAGGAGATACAAGTGATTTTATCACCTTCTGTGCTCTCTCTGGTTCCCCAAGTGACCGGCCTGTGTACTCCTTCTTCCCTGCTGTTTGTTCTATCTGATAGCAGGGAGTGACGTCATCACACAGGTCACAGCAGCACAGAACTTCGGACAGGGAGAGCTTGTTTGTTATCTGATCTTTTAGACAAAAGACCGTAGTTACTGCTGTTTACTTTAACTCGGAAGCTCCCCTGGTCCTGACAGCATGAAATTTATCTAATTAGCAGAAGTCTGAATAAACAGAGCTCATATGCTAATTACAGACAGCTTGACCATCAAGTGACAGGACAAAGCAGCATTATTTCATTCATGCATCCTATGAAACCACCATCTATAAATGGGTTTGTCCAAATAAAATAAAAAAATAAAAACATATTCACCTTTGAACTCACTACTGCTCCATACTGGAGTTGCTTTTGGTGGCCACTGGTCTCTGTTTACTTTCTTATGTTGGCAGATGATGGCTGCAGCCAGTCAGCAGCTCCTGTGGTCATGTGTTATTACCTTAAGATCACCGCTGTTCAGCCATTGATTGGCTGCAGCAGTCACGTGCTAACAGAAGAACAGGGAGTAAATAGAGTCCGGGGGTACTGCCGGCAGCTTCAGCGTTAGAACAGTGGTAAGAGCCAAGGCGATTATATGTTTGTTTTTTAAGCAGCTGTAGCCCTCTTTTAAATTAAGTTGGACAACCCCTTTAACTCTTAAATAATGGCCCTTCTTTTCTATTGTGCTTGCAGAAGAAAAGTGTCCTAAAATGAGCCAAAAAGTGGTGCATTATTGGCACAACATGGCCAATGTTCCTTAAAACAATTGTGAACAATTTTTGCAGTGTGGCAGGGTGCTTTATCCTGCAAGGGGCCACTGCCAGAAGGGAATATCACTGCCATAAAGCTGTGCTCTTGGCCACAAAAATCTTTAGGTAGATGATACACATTAAAGTAATAACTAGGTGAGTGTTGAGACCCAAGTTTTCCCAACAGAACATTGACAATTCCACTTGTTTTCTTCCTATTGTGCATGCCGGTGACATTTCTTCAGTAGACAAGAGGTGGCACCAGGCTAGATGCACAGCAGACAAAACAAACTTTAAGGGCATGTCCCCACGGCACGGGTTTTCGGACGGTTTTTCAGCCGGTTTGCGGTTTTTCAGACCGCCTGAAAAACCGGCCGAAAATGAGCTCTATGGAAAACTCATGCAGCAGTCCCCACTGCACGGGTTTTCTGCCCGGTGGTTTTGCCGCCCGCTGTCCGCAGCAAAACATTGAGCAAGCACCATCGTCCGTTCGAAAACCGGACGGAATCTGTGCTTCTCAATGGGAGGGGGGAGGGCTCTTCTCCGCTCATCGTTTGCCGGCCGGTATTTTTCCTGTTTTGAGTCCGTCCCCACGGCCACGGGGGGGGGCTTTTCTCCGCGATGAGCGGAGAAAAGCTCTCCCCTTTCACATTGAGAAGCACAGATTTCATCCGGAAACCGGACGGAAGATTGTGCTTCCACAATGTTTTGCGAGCAACAAAACCGCCAGATGGAAAACCCGTGCAGTGGGGACTGCTGCACGGGTTTTCCATAGAGCACCATTGTGCTCATTTTCGGCCGGTTTTTCAGGCGGTCTGAAAAACTGCAAACCGGCTGAAAAACCGGCTGAAAACCCGTGCACTGGGGACATGCCCTAAGTCTTCTGATCTTAATGTAACTTAGGAGACCAGTTTCCTAGTTGTCTATCATATTGTTGCTCATGTACCCTATTAGTGGATTCTGAATGAAAAGAGTAAGGTCTTCTTAAGGATCTTTGTCTCTTGTCCAGGATAGAAGGTGATTATAAAGTATGCCTCTCTCTCTAGAGGACCTTCTTGTCCTGCATTACACAAACAGTCTATTCATCTAAAGTTAAGTTTTCCCTGTGGTGGCACTGATGCGAAATT
Source organism: Phyllomedusa bahiana (assembly GCA_025379985.1). Classification (NCBI taxonomy): domain Eukaryota; kingdom Metazoa; phylum Chordata; class Amphibia; order Anura; family Hylidae; genus Phyllomedusa; species Phyllomedusa bahiana. The sequence continues at coordinate 3,556 of JAODAL010026931.1, forward strand.
GAGGGCAAATCTTTATAATCAGTCTTTGGTCAAGGCAAATTAGGAAATGCCAGAAATGGACAATTCTTTCAATCTAGGTATTTTAGTGGAAGGGCAAATAATTAAGTTTTTCTCATTGGTTCTATTTAATGTAATTTATTATAGTTATAATTAGAGATGGGTGAATTTCTCGAAATTCGGTTCGCTCACTTCGCCGAATTTCCCGACAAAAAATCACTTCGTTCCGAATTACTTCGGTACGAATCACATTAAAAAACAGCTATTTCCAGGCTGCACAGAGCCTGCAGGGTGCTGTAGAACATTGTGTCATGCTTAAATATGCAGAGGGAGCTGGGTTTGGTCTTTATACAATGTTGTGTTTTAGTATGACACGCAGATGACTGCCGCCGCTCTTAGAATCGCTTCACTATAAAATTCCCTGGGCACTTAAGAGGGCAAAACTGACCAAAAAAAGGAAGGGGGAATGTAGCCTGATAAAGTCATGGCAGCGACAGCTGGAAAAAAACAAGCTGAGGGTTCAGGTGGCAACATTAGTGACAGAGTGTGGAGGTGACGGCGGCAGCCACAGCAGCATGAGGTCAGAGAGTGGCACAATGACATTCTGGAGGTGGCAAAAAGAGGAGTAGGCCAAAGATTGGCACAATGACACAGTGTGGAATTGACGGCATGAACAGCAGCAGCAGCATGAGGTCAGACAGTGGCTCAATGACACAGTGTGTAGGTCATGGCAGAGGCCACAGCAGCAGCATGAGGTCAGACAGAGGCACAATGACATTCTGGAGGTGGAGGAGTAGCGTGGCAAAAACCGGAGTAGGCCAAAGCAGAGTGGGACAATGACACAGTGTGTAGTCACGGCAGCAGCCAAGCAGCAGCATAGGTCAGACAGTGGCACAATGACACAGTGGTGTAGTTCCACGGGCAGCAGCCAAAGCCAGAAGCATGAGGTCAGATAGTGGCACAATAACACATGTGTGTAGGTCACAGGCCAGTCAGCGCACACTGAAGCAGCAGCATGAGGTCAGACAGTGGCACAATGACATTCTGGAGGCGGCAAACCTGTAGTAGGCCACAGAGTGGCACAATGACAGAGAGTGGAGGTCACGGCAGCAGCCACAGCAGCAGCATGAGGTCAGACAGTGGCACAATGACACAGTGTGTAGGTCACGGCAGCAGCCACAGCAGCAGCATGAGGTCAGACAGTGGCACAATGACACAGTGTGTAGGTCACAGCAGCAGCAGCATGAGGTCAGACAGTGGCACAATGACATTCTGGAGGTGGCAAAACAGTAGTAGGCCAGAGAGTGGCACAATGACAGAGAGTGGAGGTGACAGCGGCAGGAGCAACAACATGAGGTCAGAGAGTGGCACAATGACACAGTGTGGAGGTGGGTGGTAATACCAGTCCCTGGTAAAGATGGTTGGTGGCAGATGGAGAAACTGTCAGCAGATATGTGGCATCAGGCGGGTGGCAGCATCAGAATAGTGGCTGAGGCAGGTAGTTTGAACCCAGATTCATTTCTCAAAGTTTGGGTGAGGCGTCATGGCTGATTTAATCTGAAGCCTAAGGCATTGGTGTGTGGAAATCCTGGCCGATCCACGCCTGATTCATCTTGACAAAGGTCAGTCGTTCCACATTTCCCGTGGACAAGTGGGTTCTCCTTGGGGTAACGATGGCCCCCACCGCACTGAACACCCCCTCTGATGCCACACGATTGGCCGGGCCGGACAGCTTCTCCACTGCAAACTCGGCAAGTTGCGGCCACACATCCAGTTTGGCTGCCCAGTAGTCCAGCGGATCTTCTAACTGGGGTGGCAGAGTGCTGTCCAAGTAGGCCACCACCTGTTGGTTTAGGGTCTGCTTCAGGTCCAGCTGCTGCTGCTGCTGCTGGCGACTGTCCTTCTCACTAGGCGGGTGAAGGAAGCTGCTCATCAGTGACTCCAGACTTAGGTTGCTGCTGATGGAGCTGGTACTGTTCCGACCCCCCACCTTCCCCCGGCAGCCGCAGCAGGAGTATGTGAGCGCTGAAGAACCCCTCCGGTCAGACCTGTCAGAGGAGGGACGATGTCGCACATAGGCAGCGGCCAACTGACTACGGATGATTTCCCTATAGTATTTGAGTTTGTCCTCCCTCTCAATAGCTGGGAAAAAGGCTCCCATTTTGGACTGGTAGCGAGGGTCCAATAGGGAGGAGAGCCAGAAGTCATCCCTCTGCCGGATGCTGACTATTCGGCTGTCACTAGCCAAGCAAATCAGCATGCTGCGGGCCATCTGCACAAGTGACTCCGAGGGGCTCCCTGCCTCCATCTCCACTGTATACTGCCACGGTGCTTGAGGGTCATCTGCCTCGTCTCCCTCATCTCCATCTACCTCCTCCAGCTGCTCCTGCTCCTCCTCCTCCTCTCTTGTCACCTGGGTAGAAAATCCACTCATTTCACCAGACAATGCTTCTGCTCCAATGTACTCCTCCTCTCCTCCTATTTCAGTCCCACCGGACTCGTGTGGCCGCAGAGATGTAGTCGCCACGTCTCCAGTCCCCTGCCCAGACAGATTTTTCAGCATCTGTTCCAGGACATGAAGCAGTGGAATGACGTTATTCATCCTGTAGTCCTGGCGACTGACAAATAAACGTGGCCTCCTGAAATGGCCTCAACAAACGGCAGGTGTCACGCATGAGCTGCCACTGGCTGACATCAACGTTACACAGGGGAGTACTCCTGTCCGCCTGGATCATCAAAAAATCGTTAATGGCTTTCTATGTTCATACAGTCGGTCCAACATGTGCAGGCTGGAATTCCAACGGGTGGAAAACATCACATATCAGAGTGTGTTGGGGGAGGCCGTTCTGCCGTGTGAAACTCGAGGGGGTGTTCCTGGCTTTGTAGGAATGGATGAAGTGCATGCACAGTTTCCTGGCCATTTTCAGAATCTTCTGAAGATCGGTGGAAGACTTCAGGAACCTTTTCACAACCAGATTGAACACGTGCGCCATGCAGGGCGCATGGACCATCCCTCCTCAGTGCAGCGCAGGACACCATGTTCTCCCATTGTCCGTCACCATGGTTCCGATTTGCAGTTGCGCGCGGAGAAAGCCACACATCGATTTCTTGCTGCATGACACGGAGCAGTTCCTCCCTGTGTGACTTCGTTCGCGAGGCAACCAGGTGTAGAACTGCGTGACACCGCTGTGCCCTACACTGTGGTATGATGGAGCAGTACTTGTGGAGGCTGAGATGGTGGTGGTGGAGGGAGGAGGTAGGTGGCGGACATTGGGCGCAGGAGCCGCAGTTTGACAATGTGGGAGGAGAAAGCGCCGTCTCCTGTCCAAGTTGTTGGTGTGCCTGGGCAGGAAGCACATTCACCCAGTGGGCCGTAAAGGACATGTACTGACCCTGACCGTAGTTACAGCTCCAGACGTCCGCGCTGCATGCACCTTGGAACAAACCGATAAGCTCAAAGGACTGGCCCACCTTCATGTTCTACATATTTATGAAGTGTGGTACTGCATTTTTGGAAAATAAATTACGGCTTGGAATTTCTCCATCTCGGCTCGGCACAAGCCATTAGTTCTCTGAACGGTGCAGAGTCCACCATTTGGAAAGGGAGGGACTGCAGTACCAACAACTTGGACAGCAGCCACGGTCAGCTGCTGCACCTTAGGATGTTGGACGCATACTGTTGTCTCTTTGCAATCGCCTCGCTGAACGACTCGATGGCGCCATGAGTAGCGAGGAGCAGGAGCATCTGGACGGGAGATGATGTCAAAGAGAAACAGCTCCCTTATGCAGAGGTGGTGGAGCCTTGACTGGCTGCAATGGCATGCGTGCCACTGGGCGCTGCTGCTGCTGTTGCTGCGGTGGCAGGATGGACCACCACATCTGAGCCACGTTTCTCCCAGGCCACCAGATGGTGACGCTGCATGTGTTGACGCAGGGCCGTGGTGCCAACGTTAGTTCCCTTGTCACGCTTCACTTTCTGCCCACAGATTCTACATATACCCATATTCGGCTCCTCCGGTGTCTTAGCAAAGAACTGTCACACCGCCGAGTATTGGATTTTACCGCCAATGCTCCGCACTGAGTGACTACTACCGCCGCTGCCTCACTGAGCCCCTGTGCCGCCACTTTCTTGGACCTGCGAAGCAGGTTTTTTACCCCGTGGCCTCTTGGTTCCTGACATCACACTGCTGCTACCCTACTGACTCACGACCACACTACCCACTTGCTGGCTGCACCGCTGCCTGACGTGCAAGTTGACGCCCTCTTCTCCTGACGATGATGAAGCCCTTGCCTCACCCGGCTCCCAAGTGCGGTCGGCTACATCATCATCTATTTGTGTTTCATCGTCACTGCTGTCCTCATACTCACCGGTCTTGGTATGCAGAGCTGACCCCTCACAATCATGACCTCCCATGCCACTCTCGCACATCTATACTTTGCCGCCTACTGCAAGAAGCAGGGGATATTGGCCCCATTTCTTCGCTGCCAAGTAGCTGCTGACTGCCCTCCTCAAATTGTTCATCCTCGCTATATAGTGGCGCTGAGCCCAGACCACATAGTAGATCTCTGGCTGAGGGAACCGGATGGGACAGAGGCGGGTTGAGGACGGGTGACGGCCGCTGACCCGCTCCCGGGCCATGCCAACTAAGGGTTGTGTCTGACGTTCCCACCGACTCTTGGCTGGGGTTGTCAGATTTAATCTGGGAGGAAGTGGATGACCTAGTCAACCAATCAAGAACCCTTGGGTTGCTAGTCAGCGCACGGCCGCTAGATGACAGCGGCAGTTGTGGCCTCACCGAGTGAACCCTGCTGCGACGTCCCCTTGCTATGCTGCGACCTGGGCCTGGAATGTTTGTGCCTCTGCCACTCGCAGGTGAAGAGCCTGCCACCTCTCTGTTTGACATACTGTTTTTTCTAAAATGTACAGACACTGTTCGATGAAGATATCTGTATATGATAAATACACACCCTGTATTTGACTCCAAATGAACCCACTAAGAAGCTTGGTAACCCTTGGATATAAATTGCGCTCCACAATATGTGTTGTATGTCCCGTTTAAAAACTGTGTATTTTAGTGAATATAAATGCACAAACAGGCTTAATTAACCTTCGGATATGAATTATGCTACAGAGAATTTCTTCTGTGGCGGTGAAAAAACAAAGTTCTTTTTTACTGAGTACAACTGCAGAACAACGCTTAATTAACCCCTGGATGTAAATTGCGCAAAGAATTGAGCAACCAAAACTACGAGCTTTGTAGCGTGTTACAATGGTGTGTTTTCTACGCTACACAACAAGAGAAAAAATTGTAATTAACCTTCGCTTGTGAATTAGGCTGCAGGAAAATTTATTTTTTGGCGGTGAAAGACGGTTTATTTTAGTCACCACAGCAGAAAACAAGTTAATTAACCCCTGGATGTAAATTGCGCCAAAAAAAATTTTAGCAACCCAAAAATGAGCTTTGTGGTGTTCATGGTGTTTTTGCTACACAACAAGAGAAAAAAAAATTTTAATTAAACCCTTCGCTTGTGAATTAGGGCTACAGGAAAAATGTATTTTTTTCGGTGAAAGAGGTTTATTTTGTCCCACAGCGCGAACAACGCTTTTTAAACCCCTGGATGTAAAAATTTCGCAAAACAATTGGCACCACAAATAATCTTTGTGCTGTCCAATGGGGGATTTTTTAGCTACACAACAAGGGGAAAAAAATTTTAATTAACCTTCGTTGTGGATTATGTACAGGAAAAATTTTTTTTTTGGTGGTGAAAAAAAGGGTTTATTTTTGTAACCCCAGCAGAAAAACAACGCTTAATTAACCCCCCGTATGTAAAATTTCGAAAAGAAATTTAGCGCCAAAAATACTGGCTTTGTAGCGTGTTACAATGGCGATTTTTTAAAAACAACAAGAAAAAAATTGTAATTAACTTCGTTGTGAATTTGCTACAGGAAAAAATTTTATTTCTGGCGGGGGGAAAAAAAACGGTTTCTTTTAGTCACCACAGCAGAAAAAACAAAAGCTTAATTAACCCCTGGATGTAAATTGCGCAAAAGAAAATTTGGGAGCCACAAAACTACTGTTTGTAGGTGTCACAATGGGGTATTTTTTTCCTACCCAACAAGAGAAAAAAAATTTTAATTAACCCTTGTTTGTGAATTTTGCTACAGGAAAAATTTTTTTTTTTGGCGGTGAAAAAGACGGTTTTTTGGAGTCACCCAGAGAAAAAAAACGTTAAAATTTAACCCCCGGTGAAAAATTTCGCAAAAGAATTGAGCGCCCCCAAACTACTAGCTTTGTAGCGTTTACAATGGCGTATTTTTTACGCGCAAAACAAGAGAAAAAATTCTAATTAACCTTCGAAAGTAAATATGCTACAAAAAAAAATTTTTTATTTTTTGGCGGTGAAAAGACGGTTTTTGGAGTCCCACAGCAGAAAAGCAACGTTAAATTTAACCCCTGGATGTAAATTGCGAAAAGAATTGAGCAGCCAAAAAATTAAGTGGTATTTGTATTTAAAAACGCTGTTTCTTTAAAAAAAAAAACAAAAGGTTAGATCCCTTGGATATTAATGTGCTGTGAGCAGTGCATTAAAAAAGATATGCGCGCAGTGGAGCCATGGATTCAGATCCAAACCAAAAAAATAAATAATAGAATTTTAAAGAGAACCCAGTCTCTGAGACAAGTGGACCCCCACAAAAAAGCTGTTTTTAAAAATGTTCTTCAGTAAGAGTTGCTTCACAATCACCCGCACAGCCCCCTTCGTACGGGGGAGTGTGAGCCCCCAGCGTGCGCCCGGACTTATATGTGGGTGAGCAAGAATCCCACCCGGTTCTTTTGGTTCATCTCTGAAAGTCATGAGGCTATGCCCCTTTTTCCCTCCCAGAGTTTTTTTTGCCCCATGTAACGCCATGTGCTCGCAGATTTATAATCAAAGCCACTTCGTTCACCCGAAAAATCCCCCCAAAATTGACTTTTTTCGAACCCAAGTTTTCCTGAAATTTTAAAAAGAATTCCACTTCGTTAGAATCAATTCGCCCATCTCTAGTTATAATACAAAGCAAGATTTTCAGCTATTGTATAACGGATATGATTGGAGAATGTGGGACCGTCACAACTAAATATCTTTGAAAATGATGAAATATATTACTGGGCCTGATAAATTATCAGTTGACAAAAACAATTTTGAAGCCCCCAAAATGGAAAAATCCACCTTTGCCCAAAAATATGTACTAAAAAAACAAACCTTTTTTGATTCGATGTGCAAAAATTAACTTGAAGATAAGCCCAGATATCATGGCACAGAATGTTATCTTTTCTAATGCTTTTCAATTGTCTTTTTTTAGAGATAAACATCAGACAACAAACAAAGCTGTGATATCATAGTAAATATAAACTATTCTACATCCGCACACTAAAACAATAAATTCCTCCAAATGAGTAAGGCCCTAACATTAACACTGATCTTACCCCCAATACTGACCCTAACTAGATGGGATGACTGCCCCAAAGAAGGGGACCTCAACCTCCCAACAACCTGGGACCACCACAACTTTACAAAACATTAGTATTCCAATGCATTTACAAAACCCCTACCAAATTTAATACAAAAGGGGAAAAGCTGCTCAAACCTTCTACCACCCAGAGATCGTGATGATCCCTGAAATGGTTACATAATAATCTTCTAACAGTTATTCATTGTATAAGTGTGATTTATGCTATCCCTTGGGGAGTATCTTAGAAAAGTCAAGGTTATAGTTCGGTCATATTTTTATTCTGTGTTATAAAAGAATAGTAGTCACACGTGTCCTCCCCATAGACACCTAGAATTTATAATTCTTCATAGCTTGTTGATAATTTCTTTCCTAGAATGCCCCATAGGGCACTAAAACCCTTAATGCTTACACTGTCTCTATTCAGAGGTGAGACTAATGTACAAAGCAGATCACCATATCTCTTAGGAGATGAATTTCTGTGGGAAGGTAATGTAATTATTCTCAAGGATTATAATGAATGAACCACATTGAAAAGAATCTTCCATGCATTTCCAAGGGTCTATACTATTTTTCAGATGGTTAAATACAAATTATTTGCAAAGTTGTAAATTAATCACTTCTACAGAACTCTAAAACAGCAACACTATTTTACTAGAGCAAGGATGATGCTGTACGGTAATATTATTGCAAGGGATGTGTGTTCTGTTAAAGATTCAACATCAGGTCTGCTAGATATTAGACCAAATGCAGAGCAAGAGTCTTATACATGACAGTCATTAAGGAACCAACATTTCAGGGGTATTCCCATCTGAGACTTCTGCCATATCGACGGACCTCTGGGACAATACAGGTCCCAGAAGTGGTACCACATCTTTCAGACATTCATGGGATAAATATCTCATATGGGGGATCCCCCTTTAAGCCGAGTGTCCAAACTTTAACACCATTTCATTTTTTTGGTACAACAATACAGTATCTCACAAAAGTGAGTACACCCCCTCACATTTTTGTAAATATTATATTCTGTCTTTTCACTGGACAACACTGAAGATTTGACATTTTGATACAATGTAAAGCGGTCAGTGTAAGCTTGTAGTACAGTGTCCTTAAAATAATTCAGCACATAGCCATCAAGGTCTAAACCACTGGCAACAAAAGTGAGTACACCCCTAAGTGAAAATGGAGAAATTGTTGCCAATTTGCCATTTTCCCTCCATTGTGTCATGTGACTTGTTAATGTTATAAGGTCTCAGGTGTGAATGGGGAGCAGGTATGCAAAATTTGGTGTTATCACTCTCACACTCATGCTGGCACATCATGTGCCACTGTGCTGCAGCTCAGTTTCAGGGTGTTGGCAATCTTCTTATAGCATAGTCCGTCTTTATGTAGAGCAACAATTTTTCAGATCCTCAGAAGGTTGTGCAGATGGCTCTGCTCTTCTACACTTACTTTGGATAATAATAATCTTTATTTATATAGTGCCAACATATTCCGCAGCAATTTACAATATAGAGGGAATAAGCACAGACAAACCAGACATTACATTATAAAAAAAAGCTACTTACAAATGAGACACGAGGTGTGAGGGCCTGTATGTAATACCCAAATTGGGGATGAGCATTTAGCAAAATATCTTTGACTGCTAAAGCAAATATATCAAATGAAGCTCTGTTGCACTTTTTTGCACATGTTTTTGTACATGTGGCCCCAGGCCTCAAAAGCCCTAAATGACTAGCTAAATTTTGTAGTTTTTGCCTCCCTGTATTTCAACAGTTGTAACTTTTTTAATTTTTAAGTGATACAGTTGCCTGAGGATTTGTTTTATGCAGGAGAAGTTGTATTTTTTTTTTTTTTTGGGGGGGGGGGGGCTTAGTTTAAATTTACAAATAAATTACTGCAGAATTTTTTATCTTTTTTATTTTTTGTGTAATGTATGCAAAATAATTTCTTAGATTAAATTTTTTTTTTTTTCTACACTTTTTATTTTTTTTTACTTTTTTTAATCCCATAAAGGCATCGCTGTTTAAAACTTTATTTTGCACTTAGTAATGTATTATCATATTCATAAATGCTAATACATTACAATCAGTGTCATACTGAAACATACAACAGTCAGGGCAGCAAACAGTGTGCCCTGACAGCAGGCTTGGGGCTAATGTAGGACCCCAGGGTTTACTGTTCAGACGTTCCCCAGGCTCCATCGCTCTCTGGGAGTCTCGGTCTCCCGATGGAGCAGGTGAATGTTTATTCCTATCTAAACGTGGCTAATATGAGAGCTCTGTGACATAACATTTTTGTCCCCTGACTTACACTGAAGTCTCTTGTATATTTGCATGAGATTTAGCTTTGCACTATTTTTCCTGCCTCCTCTTTGAGATAGGTTTCACCCTGTCACCTCTTTGAACGTAGTTTACCTGTTCCAACAGTAATGCGCCTAGAATTGCCGTAACTAATCTATAAATCTATAGCTTCGCACGGTTCTAGTGCGCCCGCCTCCCGCATACCGTCCAAAACAGGCGCATTACAAAGTGCCACGGGCACTCTGTAAAGCGGCTGATATTGGCGTATAGGCCATTTTAAGCTATCGCGAACGGGGCTGCGCTAGATGTCGGGCTGAAAAGACACCAGACTTCTGGCGTAGTCGCCTTCATACATGTCGCCCCATATGCGTATTTGCCATCAACTTTCGTGCTGATGCAACAAAGCTCATAGGGTCATTACTGTTTAAAATGACTTGAGACCTTAGTTGACCTTCAAAGAACTGAAGTAGATTTGTGTGTTATCCACATTACTGTGCAGTTGTTGTCAAAAGGTCAACCTAGGACAGATTGTAGAGAGAAAAGTTTGCAGGACAGTTCACTGGTGTTCTTCCAGTTACTGGAAAGTGCAGCAACTATTTTCCTAGCTGCAAAGATTCCTTTATTACATTCATAACCCTTTTCGAAAGAGCTTCTCCATCCTGCTTCATTTGAGTTTTCACTGCCCATAGATATGCCAGATTGTTACCTCCTAATTACCCCATTTAATACAATTTCATATATACAGAATGTGTATTTAAAATTTCTATAGAACAATAGTTACTTGTAGTCAGAATTTGCCAGCATTCACATGTAAGCAGATCTTGCTGACAAGAACTAGAAACGTAAGTCTATGGCAAGCTTTAGTCCAAAGATACAACTTTACAACAATTTACCTAGATGACATGGAATCAGTAGCAATTAGATTTGGTATTCAGCTAAATACAAAATTGTTGTCTGAAGGCAGTCATTTAGGATAGGAGAAAACCGATTGTGGTGTCCTTCAAGTGTCTATCCTTTGTCTTTATCACCATTAGGCTATGTTCACACGGCTTAACTGCGGGACGTAATTACGGCCCGCAATTACGCCGTGTGGACGGAGGCGGGGCAGGAGCGGGGGGCCGGCACTTCGCCGGCCCATTGACTTGCATTACCAGCGGCGCGTATACGCTGCTGGTAATTCACATGTCAATTATCTCCCCTCTCGGCGTATTCGCCGAGCAGGGAGAGGAGACGTAATCCATAGTTCTCTATGATAACTGTGGATTACCGTAATAAATGGGCCGTTTTCAGCCCGTAATTTGCGCACTTCGCCCATTTTAAGCCGTGTTTACATGGCCTTAGTGTTTAGTTTTGTGCTCCGGATTCGGCTCAAAGTTAAACTCAATGCAAATTTGAGCAATTCGATTAATTTTCGCCATAAATCGACAAAAAAATCTACCGTAACCCTAACTCGCGGTGCTTCCACTCCAGGAGTGCAATGTCACTTCTAGTTCGATGTCACATTAGTGTGTTCCTAATTCCCAATTTAGGGAAAACCCTAATGTGACAGGAACAGAAGTGATGTCATTCTGACAACACCACCAGACCATAAGTGATGCAGAGTGATAAGTTAAGTCTTACAAACCAATAAATAAAACCTAACTTTGGGCTAGGGTTATGGTTAGTGTCTGAGTGAAAAAAATTGGGTTCAAATTTTTTCATAAGTTCAGTCAAGCCAGTCTTAAACTGAACAGGGATAGGTTCAAACAACATTGAATCACTACTTTATCTGATGTATTTCTAGTTCTGAGAACCTTGAGAGACATTGACAATATGTGCATGATAATAGCAGCTTTCTTTAAGCTCCAAACTGTAGATTAGTATTGTTTTGCCTTTAAAACTAATAAGGTACATTTATAAAACGTGTCTTTCTGGTATCATTTCCATCTGTGTAAATGGAGCAAATTAGACAACATGTATGATTTTCGGTGTCTAGACACCAATTTTTATGCGCATAACAATAGTATAGAATGCGCCTGATTTATGAACCCGCTCTACAACGGGTCATAAATCAGGCACATTCTAGCGCTAGCACGACATTTCTGGCTCAGGTAAACCACTTTGAAAGTGGTATACTTGTTCCAACAGTAATGCGCCTACAATTATCGTACTGAAGCTATAAATCTATAGCTTCATATGGTTCTTGTGCACCCCGCCTCCCGCACGCACCCCAAAATCAGGTGCATTACAAAGTGTCGCGTGCGCCCCGTAATGCGCCTGATACTGGCGTACGAGTGATGTAAAACTATTGTGAACGGGACTGCGCTAGATGTCGGGCTGTTCATACATGTCAATCATTATTAATATTCTCAAAATTGGTGCACAACAATTTGTCAAATGGAAAGTAGCCTGTGGTACACTTGCTAAACCTAATTCTCTTAAAGGGGTTTTCTCACTACACAGATTTGTTTTCAATATGTAGGGACAGGTAATTGAAGACTTTTTCTAAGTATATTGGTCTTTTAACGTTACTATGGTCATGAGATAAGAAAGATTTAATCTGCTCTGGGTGCACACAGGTTTCTCTGGTTACCTGTCCATATCTTCCTTCTTTATTAGGCAGAGAACAGAGTGACATCACCATGGGTGGAGTTCATTATGGAGAGCAGACTCTTTATCTCTAGCTTTTGTTTACAGATAAATATTGTTTTCACTCCTTAGAGCATTGGTAGCTTTGTTTACTAAAGATTAACTCTCCTGCACTTATGTCTTTGTAATTTCTCAGCTGGTTATAGAGGAGATAAATATGCTAATATGTTAATGACTGCTAAAGAACCAACCAGAACCTGACAAAGGCAGAGTGGATGAAAAGTTGCTTGTGAATCAGTATTTGAAATTTTACCTTCTACTAAAAACCCATAATGGGATATTCCCATCTCAACAGGCATTATTACCAAATACATTGCTGTTCTGATTTTGCCTCATCTCGAAGATAGAGCAGTTTTATATTTCCAGCTTGTTTATAGAAGGTTTCCTACTTACTAGCCACCTCTCTCTGCTCTAGCAGCTCTGGCTGGGATGGTGAAGTCACTCCCTGCTGTGTATTTTCAGCAGAACAGGAGCTTACTGAGACAGGCTTTACCCCTTTAGAGTTACCGAAAGAGCTCAGTAGCCTTGTGCTCTGCTGTCAGGTTTGCAGTGACACTGTCATCTTTGTATGTAATTATACAGATAACAGTTGGTCATGGTAGCATGATATTTTTTTCTTTTTCACTAGGAGTCTTCCTCCTCATGACAAATACAGTTCTGGTCACTCACATTTATAGCCAGACATCCTGCTTGGACAGTGTAATTCTTTCCAAAACCACCATCATCACCAATGTCCCCCTAACATGCTTAGTTAGGAATAGGAACTAGCAGAGCTGAATTATCAGTAGGTGCTACAGAACTGCCCACAACCTACACAGAAAGTGAGAGCCCCCCTTGTTGAGGACAGAACAAGCTAGTGTCAGACCTGCTGTTTGCAGCACTGTGCCCCTTATTCTGTAAGATGCTGTAGTTTTAGAGCATTTACCCCTCAAATCTTATTCATTAGTAGGTGTTAGCTCCGCCCACCAAAGGCTAGCCACACCCACTGACAGTTATTCACATGTTTCTACCTATTCAAAGTAATATGTTAATTAGTTGAGGTGGGCGGGGCTAGCATCAGATGGGCGGGGTTTGAAAAAAACTGACACTTTGAATGACTCTTCTGGCTGAAAACTGCAGATTTGAGCATTAAATACACAAAAACTACAGCATCTTACAGAATAAGGGACACAGCGCTGGAAACAGCATGTCTGACACTACCTTGTTCTGTCCTCTACAAAGGGACAAAATCTATGTGACAGGTTCTCTTTAAGCCACGAGTAAAACAGGGTCTGTAAAACAGCCAGATGGGAAACCCCTTTATGCAACATGTACTTTTAACCCCTTCCCTTTAACACTAAAACGTTACCTCTCTTCGAGCCTGTTCAGACTACAACACCTTCCCGACATTGGACGTATGCATACGTCCTGCAAATGGAGGTTTGCATACGTCCTGGCAATCGTGCGGGATTGCGGGCAAGCCACGCACAATCGCGACATGGAACCAGCCGCATCACCCCCGGCCGGAGTGAGCTCCGGCCGAGGGTGATTAACGCTTTATTATTGCAACCTGTCATGGTTGCGATAATAAAGCCGCAGGCAGGAGGAGTGAGCGCCCCCTGCCTACAATCGGCGCCGCTACTGGTCCGCTTACCAGACTCCCCACATGCTGTCAGAATGCATCCGGGTAGTCTGGTGATGTCACCATACCCACAATGCAGTAACGTTGTGTACAGGTCTATCATGGTAACAGCAATCTGACGATTGCTGTTACAGATCCCCACTGATACCCCACTGTTACAGATAAAGCTACCCCACTGTTACAGATTCCCAAAAATGTTAAAAAGTAAAAAAAAAAGTAAAACACAAACACAAAAAATAAAATAAAATAAAATAAAAAACACGTACATCTTCCCTTTCCCCTTTACGAACAACAATCTCCCCAAAAAAGATCAACATTAAATAAAGTACCCATATTTGGTATTGCCGCGTGCGTAACGACCCATCCTATAAATCTGTCATGTTAATTAACCCATATGGTGAACGCCCTTAAAATAAAAAAAAAAACAGTCACAGAACTGTGATTTTTGTTCATCCCGCAGCACATAAAATGGAATAAAAAGCGATCAAAAACTCATATAAACGCCAAAGTTGTACCAATTAAAACTTCAGTTCATCCCGCAAAAAACATCCTTACACAGCTCTGTATATGGAAAATTGTACACAATAAAACACTTTTTTTTTTTAAAGTGCTTCAAAATAAAAAAAACTATACAAATTGGGTATTGTCATAATCGTATCGACCAAGAGAGTAAAACTAACTTGTCATGGATACTGAATGGTGAGCGCTGTTAAAAATAAAAAACACTACTAGAATCGCAGTATTTTCTTCACCCTGCCTTCCAAAAAAATGGATTTAAAACTTATCAAAAGGTCTTGTCCCCCCAAAAATGATACCAATAAAAACGACAACTCATCCTGCAAAAAGCAAGCCCCTACACAGCCCGAAACACAGAAAAATAAAAAAGTTATGGCTCTCAGACTGCGGCGATGCAAAATCGTGTTTTCCTTTTTGAATAAAAGTGTTTTTATTGTGTAAAAACAGTAAACCATAAAAAAAATACACAAATTGGGTATCGCTGTAATCGTATCGACCTGCTGAGTAATATTAGCATGTCATTTATACCGCACGTTGACCGCTGTAAAAAAATAAAATAAAAAACCCTACCAGGAATGCTGTATTTTGTTCAAAATGCTTCACAAAGACATTAATAAAAAGTGATCAAAGCGTCGTATGCACCCCATAATGGTAATAATAAAAACGTCAACTCATCCTGCAAAAAACAAGCCCATAATCAGGTCTGTATACAGAAAACTGAAAAAGGTATGGCTGTCAGAATAGGACAACAAAAAGGCGCAATTTTTATAGACCTATTTATATTGTGTAAAAGTAATAAAACATAAAAAACTATATAAAATTTATATCATTGCAATTGTACCGACCCCCATAGAAAAGTTATCACGTCATTTACACTGCACGATGAACGCTGTAAAATTGAAGCCCAAAAAACAATGGCGGAACTGCGTCCCCCCCCCCCCCCATTTTCATGGCCCAATGCTAAAAAAAACTATAGAACACCTGTGTGCCTCAAATGCACAATACACCCCTAGATGAGATCCCTGAGGAGTGTTGAAACCAAAATAGGGCGACTTCTGGAAGGTTTCGCCTGTTCTGGTACTTTGGGGGCTTTGCAAATGCGACATGGGGCCACCAAAATCTGTGTTCCAAAAGCCAAATAACACTCCCTCCCTTATATGTCCTGACATGCGCCCAAACAGCAGTTTACACCCACATGTAAGGTATTGTCGAACTTGGAAGAAATTGCATAACAAAATTTTGGGTGCTTTTTACCAAGATTCCTTGTAAAAATTAAAGGGGATGTATCGTTTCCTTACTTCGGCTGATTCACACTTCTCTTAGCTTCCCAGCTCTGTGAATGCAGGGGCGTTTCTTCCCCTCCCAGCTGGATGACATCATCCCCCCTTCACTGCTGGCCTGAGACTCCCCCCTCCCTCTCCTCTAGTCCACATATCAACTGTGTCTCTCCCTATCAGTCTTATTTTATAAGATCTGTATACATACCACAGGCTGCATTCAATCTAATCTGAGCACTGATCTCTCACAGCTGGAGATGTATTACAGCTTTCTAAGAACGGCACAGATCTGCGTGTATGCAGGAGAGTTAGGCACAAGGTCAAAAAACTGTCATGTTTTCTCATTGTACAATCTGCTGCAGTCTGTTTCTGCTAGGTGTGGAAACAGAAAATGCTACGGCCCCTAACTCTGAGTCAGAGACACAGCTCCAGGGGCTGTACCGAATGTAAATGAGCTCTCAGCTAGTGAATTGCAAGGAGGAGGGATCAGGAGGGCTTAGACCCACACTGGATATCAGTGTAAATAAAAACACAAGATAAGGGACACTGTGAGAACAAGGCAGCTTTGCTAATGACATCCAATTGCAAAGTTACTTGTTTTCACTGTCCCCTTATTCTGAAGACCATTTAATGAAACGATAACACCCCTTTAAGGGCGACATGTATGAATTCGAATGCGTACTTTTTTTTAACTTGGCGCCAACACCACAGTTCTAAATAGATATAGAAGAGTGTAGAATACAACAGTTTTTTGGCGCATTACATAGAACTTAATGCGCCAAACTTTGTATGGGCATAGAGCTTAATGCGCTAAACTTGGCGCACTAAGTTCTATGTAATGCGCCAAAAATCTGTCATATTCTACACTCTTCTATATTTATTTAGAACTGTGGTGTCGGCGCAAGTAAAAAAAAAGTATGCATTTGAATTCATACATGTCGCCCTCTTAATGTTTCAATGCTCGGATTATGAGATTCTGAGAGTGTAGAATACGGCAGATTTTTGGCGCATTACACAGAGCTTAATGCGCCAAAAATCTTCATACTGTCATATTCTACACTCTTCTATATCTATTTAGAACTGGAGTGTCGGCGCCAAGTAAAAAAAGTATGCATTCAAATTCATACATGTCACCCTAAGCATTTGCAGCTAAAATCGCAGATTGTTGGAAAAAAAATATTTTTTCATTTTCACAGCCTAACGCTAAAAAAATTTGTGAAAAACCTGTGGTTGATATACTCACTACACCCCAGGATATATTCCTTAAGGGGTATAGTTTTCAATATAGGGTCTTTTTAGGGGTGTTTACTAAGTTTTAGCACCTCAGGGTGTCCGCAAACCTGAAATGGCGCCTAAATAAAATCGTAATGAAAATGAGACCCCAGAGTCCAGTAGGTGCTCCTCCTATTCTGAGGTTTGGGGTTGAGCCAAATAATGCACTAGGGCCACATATGGGATATCTCTGAAAATGGCAGAATCTGGGGAATCAATATTAAGTTGCATTTCACAGATCACATTTATCGTATTCTGGTGAACAATGGATAAAAATTGAAAATCTACAAATAAAGTGAAATTTTGAAATTTCACCTCCACTTTGCTTTAATTCCTGTGAAACACCTTATGGGTTAATAAACTTCCTAAACACTGTTTTGACTACTTTAATGGATGTAGTTTCTTAGATGAAGTCCTTTATGGGGGTACCTAACATACAGGTCAATCAAAGTCACGTTAGAACTGGACTGGTACCCTAAAAAATATATATTGCAAATTTTCTTGAAAATGTGAAAATTACTACTAAATTTCTAAGCCCCCTAATATCATAAAAAAAGACATTTAAAAAAATTATGCCAACCTACAGCAGACATATGGTAGATGCTAGTTATAAAATATTTTGAGTGGCATAACTATCTGTCTTACACGCAGAAATTTTTGAAGTTTAAAATTGGTAATTTTTTTCACATTTTCACGATACTATTGATATTTTTCACAAATAAACAAGCAATTTTTGGACCAAAATTTCTTACTACCTTAAAGCACAATCTGTCAAGAGAAAACAATCTCTGGATCACATGGATAGTTAAAGTGTCAAAAAGTTATTCTCACATAAAGTGACAGATGCTATATTTCAAAAATGGGGCTCTGTCAGAGAGGCCAAAACTGGCTCGGCGGAAAGGGGTTAAGCAACAGTATTTTTGGAATATTGAACACTGAATTATTTTATTAATAAAGTACTTACACATCTGTGACATTTTTAACCCCTTACCGACACAGAATGTATGGACATGTCCTGGTGTCGGTAAGCTCCTATGTAGCGGGCTTACTCAGTTCGCTACATAGGAAGCTGTTGTCACTTGCTAAATGTAGCTGACCTCCGCCACTAACAGTAGGAAACAAAGCCAGCTCCATTCCCTGCTGTTTACCCTTAAGAAGCCACAGTGTCTAAATGAATGAGAAGCAGTGCTGTGCACAGTTTCTCACTCTGATCGGCATCTCTGAGGCAAGATCACGGGGTGCAAATTGGTTTTCGGGGAAGCTGAAAGCCTAAGGAAGGCTTACATAACCACCATGTTTTACTTTCTATTACTTCCTGCCTTAGGAAGTACCCTGGTGGTCAAGAACTCTAGGGAGACTCAATATCAAATTTAAAAAGTATAAAAATTGCTAAAAGTATATAAGTTCAAAACATAACATTTATCCCAAAATGGTACCAATGAAAACTACACTCCAGCCCACAAAAAATGCACACTCACTCAGGTCCATAAGTGGAAAAACAAAAAAGTTATTGGTCGCATAAAATGGAGCTGCAGTGGAAATTTAAGAAATACAAAGCGTTTTTTTATTTTTTAACAGTACTAAAACATAACGAAAACCCTACATATTTGGTATCGCCAGAACCATATCAGCTTACATTTTTTCACATTTCACCCCACTTATCATTTTTTTTTGGCTTCCCATTATATTCTATGGTAGGTCAATGGCATCAAGAAAAAAAAAGCCCTCATATGTCTATGTAGATGGAAAAATTGAAAAGTTATGGCTCTTGAAAGGCGGAGAGAAAAAAACAGAAAAACATATTATGACTAGCTGTAAGGTAGGGGCTAAAGAATACAAAAAAAAATCCTGTTTGCAGTCACCCCAATGCCCTGGTATCTGAGTGGCCCAGAGAAAAATTTGTCTTATTTTAGAGGTTGCTACTTCTCAATTTAGATTGATCAGTTGGTTCATGAATACTTTTACCTGGAGATGCAGGCTGTTACTACACCACTCTAAACCTTCACTGAGTGGATTTTATAAAGGCTTCTCTTCACGTCTTACCACGAGAGAATATGCAAGTAGATTTTCATTGAAAACACAGTTTTCCAAGCAGAATGCGTTAATTAATTCAGGGCTTGAGAGGAGCAGAACTCTAGTGTACCTAGTGGATTTTTATGAGATTCATTGTGGCTTTCTATTTTCTTCCCTAATGTAAAAATGTCTGAACACCTCCAGTGTCCTTCATCGTTCTAAAATGACTTCAGTTAAATAGACGGCACTGAAAAAGCAATTACAGCTGGGAAAATAAATGTAATGAAAATGTTTCATGGCCCTCACAGTACAAAGGTGTTTTGATGTGTGCCGGTTTCATAATTAATGTAGTATACACTTTACACCAGGATTCTTTATACTCCCTTCACCCTTCAAAAATGTTTAGGAGGGAATGTGTGTGTCATCTTGTGGGTTTAATGCAAGGCCCAGGACTATAGGGAAGTGGTCACACAAAGCTGGATACATGGCCTAATAGCCTATAACAGAATTATTAGTGCTTTAGGGCGACATGTATGATCGGGCTTTTCGCCTGTTTTCAGATGTATACTCCGCCTCACTGTGCCAGCTCCGTTGTCAGATGCAGGAATGCGCTGTTAGGCACAAGCTTGGCCACTTTGGAATGCACTTAACATGAAGGGGCGTGCTGTGGGGGTTCTGGGGCGGGACGCACCAGATTCGAAATCTCAGACACATGTATGCATGTGGGTTGGCAAAGTGAGGCGCATTACAGCTCCGGCAGGCGGACCAATTTCAATGTGGTCTGTCTGTTGGAGGCGTAGAAGTTTGCGCCGCATGTATGAGCGCACTTCGGCGCCGACATGCATCAGGCGCAGTTTTCACGGGAAAAAACGTGAAAACAGGCACTTCGCCGCGCCGATCTTCATACATGTCCCCTTAATGTCAAATAAATGGTCACAAAGTAACAATTATAGAAGTACAATACATTTTCCTTCTTAGTTCTGAAGAGTCAGGACTGGAGAGATGGGTGTCACACCAGAACTCAAAGAAGTGAATAAATATACAGATACATTTGATATATACACACAGAGTAGTCAAACTTAGCAATGTCCTCACATATTAAAAGGGATATACTGTATATCTCAGGACTAAAAGTATAATTCATATAGCAAAAAAAGCTGTTACATTGATCCAAGAAAAATTCACAATATATATACTTCATCATTGGCAATAAATTATCAGTAATGAGAATACTCAAACATTGTGATTGAAAACCATTCACATTTTCTACAGGACACCTCACTTAGCTTTATATTCTACATATACTACTGCTGAATATGAATAGTACCCTAGAGTATAGGAATGTAGCCAAGATAGATAACTTACTGCAGTGAGATATCTTATCTCATAAGCCAGTGAAAAGCATAGAAACGGTTAAGATAATGTTCTTTGCCACAGGCATGATAGTGCGATAAATGTCAAGGTAAGCTTTGCTAAATGTGTATATGTATGGCTTCTCCAGAACCAGTCTGTTCTAACTCCATTTTACGCTTTTCTTCAGATAAATCCGTTATTTTGTTCTAACTCCACCGAGGCAACATGGTAAAATAACACATGGTCATATCTCATCATTATTACACAACATTTCCATTCCACAATTGCTTACTGTGAAGAAGTATCAAGACCACAAAACTTCAAAGCTGTATACTGAAATTTTTTTAAAAAATGGAGTTAACAGACTGGTTCTGGAGAAGCGGTATGTAAATCGTATTAATAATCTGGTGATGATAACGAGAAGTGGACATACCATTGGTGAAACCTGTGCAGGTGGTAAGGGGGGCTCTGTCATCTTAAAGCAGCTTCCTACTGTATATTTTACAGCTGAGTCACATTATTATGACACTGTAGAGTGTGTAGCTCATGAACAAAGTTACATATTGTCAGCTGGCTTGGTGAGTATATAAGTTGTGCAATAGGTTGTCTATACACATATCCTTCATTGCTGTCATGGGTGGAGGGGGGGACTTATCAGAGTTGGAAAAAGGCTTGAAAATAGACATTAGGGTCAATGGTGGCAGTATTGCTAAAACTGTGCAGTTTGTGAACTGTTCGTATTCTTCTATGGCAGTGTTTCTCAACTCCAGTCCTCAAAAGACCACCAAACAAGTATGTTTTTCTGGCTTTCCTTAGCAATTACACAGGTGATATAATTATTGTCAGTGCACTTCTGACACCAGGTGATTATCATTATGGTCGTGTATTCTGTTGGGAGATTCCTGAAAAAAATGACCTGTTGGTGGGTCCTGAGGACTGGAGTTGAGAAACACTGTTCTATGGTGAAAGTATACAAATTGCACCATTGTGAATGAGCAACATGAAAACTGAGGAGCATCACGTGCCGTTGATGTGAGAGATGAACGTCAGCTATGAAGGTGTGAGAGTATGGACCAACATGCTAAAGTGAAGCAACTCACTGTAGCATGACCCAGGGTGCTACCAGACAGGTTCTGTGAACCCTTCTATGTGTGGACCTCTGAAGCAGGCGGATGGTCACTGCAACTGTTAATGAAGTTGCATTGGCAAAAAAGGCTTCAATTTCTATTTCAGTATTGGAATTGGACCGCCACTAGTTGGCATAGGGTTACCTTCTTGATGAGCCACATTTTCTGTGTCAATGAACAGATTGAAGTTAGTGTTTCATGCAAGAAACATTAGAGAACAAACATCCTGCAACCATATCCGGAAGAACATATCTGATAGAGGCAGTGTTATTTTATTATTATTATTATTATTATTATTATTATTATTATTATTTATTTTAAAGCGCCATTGATTCCAGGGCGCCCTGTAATTCGAGGGTGTTACATACCATTACATAAGTCAACGCAGTTTAACAGTGATAAGGGATTAAGACAATTGGCTACGACAGAGGGATGAGAGGAACTACCCGCGTGGCGTACAATCTACAAGGACGGGGGGAGAGGACAGGAGGAGGGGCAGACATTGTCTGTGGAGGAATAGTGACAAGTTTAGTGAGGTTATTGGCAAGCTGAAGAATGGGTTTTCAGGTTGTTTATGAAGCTGGTGAAGTGGAGGAGAGTTGATGTGTTGGGGCAGTGTTAGTTCCAGAGTGTGGGTGAAGCACGGGAGAAGTTCTGGAGGAAGGGTTTGTGTGAGGAGCTGATAAGGGGAGAGCAGAGGAGAGGTCCTGTGAGGATGCGTGGAGAGTGCGTGGGGGAGATATTTGAAAATTAGGGCAGGAGATGTATGGAGGGGAGAGGTCGTTGGAGAAGCCTTGTAGGTCATGGTTAGTAGCTTGAAAATGATTTCGCTGGGCAAGTGGAAAGCCAGTGAAGGGATTGGCAGGAGTGGAGAGGCAGAGGAGTAGCGAGGAGAGAGGTGGATAAGACGGGCGAGCAGGAGTTAAGGAATGGATTGGAGGGGAGCGAGGGTGCTAGATGGAGGCCACTCGAGAAGGATGTTTGCAGTTAGTCTTGGCGGGAGATGACAAGGGCATGGACCAGCTTTTTCTAGTGTCATAGCCGAGGAAATGGAGCAAAGATGCGAGAGATGTTTTTTCGGTGAAAGGCGCGGGCAGAGTGAGGGTTTGGATGTGTGGTTGAAAGATAAAGCAGAGTATAGGATTACCCCAAAGACAGCGGTTGGGGGGACCGGTGAAAGTGTAGTGCGTTGACTGTAATAGAGAGAATAGGGGCAGGGTAGAGTTGGATGGTGGAAAAAGATGATGTGTTTGTTTTCCTCCAATTTAGTTTAGGAGCGTGATGAGAAGAAGGAGGAAATGGAGGATTGAACAGTCAGGGATACGTGGAGACGTAGAGAAGTGACATCTGGGCAGAAGATGTAGAGTTGGGTATCATCAGCATAAGTTGGTAATGAAAGCCATGTGAGGCTATGGAGCTGGACCGAGGCAAGGTGTAGATAGAGAAGAGTAGTGGGACCCAGGACTGGACCTTGGGGGACACAAACAGGAGTGGCCGGGGGGAGGAGGTGGTGAAGAATGAGAGAGCTTGAAAGTCCGAATCAGTGATGGTACGAGTAGATCAGGAAAGAGCCAAGTCAGTTGATGCCGAGGGAGGAGGGATTTGGTAGCAGGAAAGGGAATGGTCGACAGTGTCAAAGGCAGAGGACAGGGTCCATGAGGAGGAGACAGGAGTTAGTGGCCATGAGGCTCTTTAGCGTTACTGATCATTAGTGACTTTGGTTAGGCGTTTCTGTAGAGTGTGGGGTCGAAAAACCAGATTGTAGTGGGTAAAGAAGAGAGTTAGGAGGAGAGATGGGGAGGACAGCTGAAGATAGACGTGGCTGGATGAGGTGTTTGGAAGCAAAAGGGTGAGCTACGTGAGATGGGGCATTATGTGGGACAGAGAAGAGGGGTCAGGGTTGTGTTTTTTTTTGGATTGGAGTAGATGTAGCTTGTTTAAAGTCAGAAAGGGAAGATGCCAGAGTTATTGATGATAGTTGAAGAGAGAATGGGCGTAGTGTGGGGTTGATAGAAGCACTGAGGTTGGGGATGAGGTTGGGATGGCAGTGGGTCTAAGATACAGGTAGTGAGGCTTGGATTGGGACAAGCAAGGAGGAGAGTTGTCATGAGGTTGACCATGGGGGAAAGCAAGTTAAGGGCAGAGCAGTTGCAAGGGTAAGGAAGGGTGGTGGGGACCTGCGGGGGTGAAGCTTTTCTTGATGGAGGTTGATCTTATGGAGAAAGTGAATGCGGCAAAGTATCTGCTGAAAGGAGGGCATGGGGGAGGAGGTGTTGATGGACGGAGAGGAGAAGTTGAAGGTTTTGAATAATTGTCTGGGGTGTGGGACGGGGGATATGAGAGTGGTGAAATAGTTCTGTTTTGGCCGAGGCGACGTGCGGACTTAAAATGTTGCAGTGAGTGTTTGTATAAGGCAAAGTTCATCAATGGAGTGAGGTTTTCTTCTCCAGCGAGCGTTCAGCAATTCTGGAAGCTCGCCTCAGTGTTTGTAGAGTCGGTGTGCCAGGGTTGTCAGTGTTGGATTTTGGGGGTTTTCTGTTGTGTGTGAGAGGAGCGACCTGAGTCAAGGGAGGTGATGATTGTATGGTTGTAGAAAGTTGGTGGCTGCGTACTGGTCATGAAAGAGGAGATAGTGGAAAAGAGGTGTAAGAGAGGCAGATCAGAGTGTGGAGGGTGGAGGTTTGGTAGATTCCTGCGGGGTCGTGTCTGGATAGATGACAGGAGGAGCAGAGCGTGGGGAGGAGGATAATGGTGAAGGTAAGAGAGTTGTGGTCAGATATAGGGTGTGGAGAGTTAGAGATGTCAAGATAGGGGGCAGAGGGGGTGAAGATGAGGTCCAGTGTGTGTCCATCTTTGTGAGTGGCTCTGAGGTCCTTTGGGAGAGGTTGAAGGAGGAGCAGAGGAAAGGAGTTTGGTGGAAGCAGAGTGGGGGTTGTCGATATTGGGTTGTTGAAGTCTCCATGATGATGTGGAGATGTCTGTGGAAAGAAAAGTGGAGAAGCAGGAAGCAAAAAGTGGTCAAGGCGTCAAAGTGGTCAAGAAATGGCAGTGGCAGGCCTGGCGGGTGGTTAAGGTAGACATAAAGCCACATGGAAGGTCGGTGGAGGGCGTAGATGCGGACGAGTGCACTCTCAAAGGAGAAGAGTGTGAGGGAGGCAGAGGTGGAGCTGGGGACAAAGGAGCAGGTGTCAGACAGGGGAGGCCGACGCCTCCACCATGCTTGTTACCAGGGCGCAAGGAGTGTGGGTAAGTTGGAGGGCCGCTAAAGAGAGTGCGGCAGGGGGAGCTGTGTCAGAGGGGGTCAGCCACGTTTCAGTATTAGACCAAAGGAAGAGTAGGTTGCGTGAGGATGAAACCAAACGATCATTAAGTATGAGAGTTTATTAAATACAGACGCGCATTCCAGAGAGATCAAGGTGAGGTTTTGGGGGGAGCACGGTGTCAGAGGATGTGTATCTGGTTGAAGGGGATTAGCGGAAATAGTGTGGTGAGTCTGTTCGAGTGGAGGCAGAGACTATGGTGGGAATGTAGCTGGGGGGGCCCCTGGGTTGAGGGGGATTATGTCCCCGGAAGCCAGAAGGTGGGCAGTGACGAGGGTGAGTAAGGTCGGCAGTAGGATAGACTGTAGTTTTGGCAGGGTTGTTGGTGAGGAGGGCCATTAACGTCAGGAAGTGGTTGTGGCGGCAGACTAGGTGTGAGGGTAGAAAGCAGGGGAGATGTAGAGTTCATTGTCCAGCGAGGAGTTTGGGGATAAACAGTAAGTGTGAGGAGAGTGGGAGATAGCGATGATGAGGGAAATAGAAGGCATAGTGTTAGATCACAGTTTGGGAAGTTAGATTGTCTGGTGGGACAGGTGATGGAGGTGCTCTTTGGCTGGGACAGTTGATGGAGGCGGTCTCTCTGGATGGGACAGTTGATGGAGGCCACTCTCTGGCTGGGCGGTTGATGGAGGCGCGGTCTGGCTGGGAAAGTGGATGGAGGCGCGTTCTGGAGATGGGACAGTTGATGGAGGCACTCCCTGGTGGGGCAGTTGGATGGAGGCGCTCTCTGGCTGGGGACAGTTGATGGAGGCGTCTCTGGCTGGACAGGTGTAGAGGCGGCAGTCTTCTGGCTGGACAGGTGATGGGGGCAGTCTATGGCTGGGACTGGGTGATGGGGCAGTCTCTGGGCTGGGACTGGTGATTGGCGGGCAGTCTCTGGCTTGGGCAGGTGATGGGGGCAGTCTCTGGCTGGGACAGGTGATGGGGCTGTCTTCTGGTGGGAAAGGTGATGGGGCAGTCTCTGGCATGGGACAGGTTGATGGAGGCAGTCTCTGGCTGGGAACAGGTGATGGGGCAGTCTCTGCTGGGAAAGTTGATGGGAGGCGCTCTCTGGCTGGGACAGTTGTTGAATGGAGCATCTCTCTGGCTGGGACAGTTGATGGAGGAGTTGTTATAGTCTAGTACATGTTTTTCTGACATTCTGTAGGTCCACCCATCCATGTGGGATGCACTCTCAACTGATTTGGACACAAATCCATCCTGGATGTGTGGATGGGATTTTACAGCATGTCACATGGCTAGAAATGACCAACATTGGTTGGAAGAGTACTACCCCGGCCGTCTCATGCCTCAGACTTGAACCTAATTGGACATTTGTGGGTGCACCTTGATAGTTATGTTTGCTCTATGGCTCATTCCCCATGCTCTCTCCAGCAGCTGTGGGATGCTCTGCAGTCAGTATGGCTCCAGATACCTGTGACAACCTACCAGGACTTTATTGAGTCACTCCCTGTCTAGCTGCTGTTCGTGCTGCACATGGCGGTTACTATAGATCAGGGGTACCAAACTTAAATACACAATGGACCAAAATTGAAATAATTTGGGGCAAAGCTCTTGGTGCCGGACCATTGCGTATCTTCCTTGTGAAAGCTTCCTCATATTCTTATCAGTCGCCCTGCTGTCTGAGTTATTTCTCCTGCTTTCCGGTCCCTTCTGTGCTGTATACAGGGCCTGAGTGAGAGCAGTATAATGACAGCTCCTGGCTTCTACCTCTTCTCCTCTTTACATTGCCTGGCTGTGAATTGCAGGCCAAATATAATTACACAGCGGGCCAGATTTGGCCCATGGGCCTGAGTTTAACAACTCTGCTCTAGATATTAGATGGTGGTCATAAAAATATGACTTAACTGTATAGATTGCATTTAATGCCTGAGCTGAAGAATGTCTTAGCTAAAGAGGACTGATGGATTGTTAGAGTGACATAAGTGTTGTTATGATGAGATATTGGATAACACCAGGCCCATATAATCTTCCTGTACAGGGGCCCTTTACTGCTTGTATCCGCTCCTTCATACACATAAATAGCCACATGCACACAGACAGATTCACATCTTCTTAAGCTTAGAATGGAGTTTCTTGTGGGAAGTCAAAATAATTAGACATTGTTTTACAATAATTTACATAAAATGGAAAAACTTGTATGAATAACTTGTGGCCATCTGTGGTCTCCAAGGTCTCAAAGGGTCAATGGCCAGAGTTTTCAGGTTCTTGGATGAAAATAGTTTGATTCAGAAGATGTAAAATATGTGTCTGATTATTTTCCCTAGAGAACTGCACAAATATTTTACTCGTATGTTTCTCTGAATTTGAAAGACTCCCTGCAAGGAACTCATCCTGATTCTCTATGCCTTGTGTATTGTACTTCATTCTCTATTGATTCAGATATTTTGTGTTGTATGAAAAACACTTTTGTTCATAAATGCAAAGTTTTTCCTTTTCCAATACTGCACGTATGATGCTATGAAAGCAGAATAAGCAGATGTTAAGGAAGTGTAGCTTCCTCCAGTACCGTACTCTGGTTTCCTAGAATGGTATCTATGGCTCAATTAGATTAATAAAACATTTCAGAAACTTAGTCACAATTACCTTACATTTAGAAGTTGGATTTTATCTTTATTATGAATAGGAGAGCTAGGACTAAAATGCTAAATATATGACATGTCATTCAGTGTCGTTTATACTAGTATGATGCAAGCAGTGAATTAAAGTACAAGTACATCTTTTGTGGGGGGCATCTGGTAAATTTGACACAAGTCACTCCTCCTATTTTCTCCTCAAATGTCTCTATTTTGATATGGATATTAAATAAGTCTACTATAGATGTACCAAAGACAAACTTAACAGATAATGCACCATTATAATACTACACAGAAAGATATCTCAAGATTTTCATTGCTTTTTAATGGTTTTTGTTTCAATTTAGGAAAAGTTAACATGGAAAGCCAGGATGCTATCATCTGCTGTAACTTTGCTACAACCATAAATCACTCTAAAATGTATGTGTCTGATTTGCATCTGCCTATTAGCACACACTGTACATACAGATGTACCATAGCTTAAAAGGTTTGTCAAAGGGCTTGTTCACACGACGTTTTGGATCCTTTTTAGGGATCCGTTTTTGACAGTTGAAAAGCGCATCCGAAAAGCGGATCCAGAAAACGCAGGAGTTGATACTTTATTTGGATCCGTATTGTATGCTTTTTCATTTGCGTTTTACGGATCCGCTTTTCGGATGCGTTTTCACAACTAAAAAAAAAAATAATCTCTCTCACCTCCATTTACTGTTTAAATCTCCCGCACCCTCCACAGCTGATACGCTTTCCCCCCCACCTCCAGCAGCTGATCGCGACCCCCGCACCTCCAGCAGCTGATCGCGTCCCGCACCTCAGCAGCTTTATCGCGTCCCCCGCACCTCCAGCCGCTGACCCCCCCCCGCACCTCCAGCAGCTGACCGCGTCCCCCGCACCTCCGCAGCTGATCGCGTCCCCCCGCACCTCCAGCAGCTGATCGCGACCCCCGCACCTCCAGCAGCTGATCGCGACCCCCGCACCTCCAGCAGAGATCGCGTCCCCCGCACCTCCAGCCCGGCTGATCGCGGGCCCCAACACCTCCAGCAGCTGATCGCGTCCCCCGCACCTCCAGCAGCTGATCGCTTTCCCCGCCCTCCCCGCAGCTGATCGCGTCCCCCGCACCTCCAGCAGCTGATCGCGTCCCCCGCACCTCCAGCAGCTGATCGCGACCCCCGCACCTCCAGCAGCTGATCGGTCCCCCGCACCTCAGCACTGATCGCGACCCCGCACCTCCAGCAGCTGATCGCGTCCCCACCGCACCTCCACAGCTGATTGCGTCCCCCGCACCCCCAGCAGTGACCGGGTCCCCCGCACCTCCACACTGATCGCGTCCCCGTGTTCACAGCCGCCGTTCCCCCTGCGATCCCGCGGCCGCCACTGCCTTTTTTGCATCCGCTTTCAAGGATGCAAAGGCAGTGCTACGTACCCCGGAGTGTGGAGCGCTTTTGGACAGGTGCCAAAAGCGCACTCCATTATTTCCTTGGGCTTTACTTGGAAAAAACGCTTTAAAAATTTGGGCCATGTTTTTTCCCTTAAACGGAGGGCCAAAAGCGCAGCGCAGGAGACTCTAAAAAGGGCGCTCCCCGATCCCCCGTGAGAAACGTTGCGCTTTTGCCATTGAAAGCAATTTTTAATCCCCACTGAAAATTGTTAGACCCGTTTTGCGGGTTCCGAAAAACGGATCCGTAAAACGGATAAACCAAAACGTCGTTTTAAAAACCCCAAAACACTTTTTGTTTATTTTTTTTTAAATTAGGATATTGCAAAAATAAAAAAATAATAACAAAAATTTAAAAAAAAAACCATTACATTTTCTCCTTTTTCCGCAGATCCATAGATGTGCCGTCATCTATTTTGTTACGGTCTTCTTTCAAACTGGATGTCAAAGTGAACAAGAATAAGAAAATAAAACTTTGGGTGAAGTGTAATATTTCTTCATCGGACTTTATTGGGGAAAAAAAAACCAGCCCGCCCCTGAAAAATGTAAACAAGAGAATGGATCCAAGGGTCCATGAGGGACATGAGGGTCAAAAAGTTCAAAACAAACAAGTGATCAAATTTGGGAAACCAATAAAGGGAACTCAGGGGAAAGGGAGGACTTGAACAGGAGGAACCCCAGTAACGAGGATTTAAAACCAGGGGGAAACCCAAAAGAGGAACTGGGATTTTTAACCCAGGGGGAAACACCAGAGGAATGGGGAATTGAAAGCAGGAGGAACACCAGGGGAATGAGGACTTAAACCCAAGGAGGAAAACCAGAGGAACTGGGGACTTAAATTTTGGAAGAACCGGAAAAATTTTAAAAAAACCCAAACACAGCAGCCCACAGGGTCAAAGTCCTGGTGTGGGTAAAACCTTACACCAAGTTCTAATTTTCATAAGCCACAGTTTACACACCTTTTTTGTGAATTGCTCTACTTTTAGCCCGGACGAATTCACAATTTATGTTACTTCCAAATTAGTCTTTTTTTCAGTGAATAGGGAGCTTGCACACACAAAAGAAGTAAAACTTTTGATTATTATAAATCCATTTTTTTAATCATTTGTGTCATTTTGCCTCCAGGATTGCTGAGAATCTATATAAATTGCACATCAGTCATGTTTTCCATAAATCGCATAATTTTGTGTACCCACAGTTCTATATTCATTACAGATCAGCTTTACTTGTTAATTTCTCTGATTCAGACCTACTTGTGATTTATAAAAACCATGATTTATATTAATTACAGATCAGTAATTTTGTCTGCAATTTTCAAATGTTTTTCGCCTTTAAAATAACCTACATTTTTTATATGAAAAGCACATTATTAAAGGGGCTTTCAAATGGGCAGTTTTGGTGCAGTACTGCACAGCTTTAAAATGCTTTTTTTACCAGCAAGGTCCCTTTTGTAATCCCAAAAAATGTTTTAAAAGGGGTTTTTTGTGGTAATCCAAATTTTTGTGCCCTTTCAGATTCTTTAAAACGAAATTGTTTACTCAATTGTTTAAAAAAAATTTTCCCAAACGTTTTGATAAGTGAAAAAAGTTACTAGGGTTTTAAAGGCAGTTTAATTTTTTTGCCCCGAAGCAAGTAAAAAAACACACCAAAACCGCATCGTGTGAAAGCACCCTAACTTTATTCGTTAATGGTACAGATTTGTGACAGGTTTTTATTCACAATGAAAATCTTAAGAAACCAAAATCAGTGTTCATCATCATCTTTTTAAAAAAAAGGGGTTTAAACTACCTTTAAATTTTAAAACCCCCACCGCGGGGGCAGTTTTGAACCCCTTTTACAGGCCCCCTTTTTTTTACTTGGGCCTTTATATGGGAATAACTTTTTTAAAGGGTTTACCTATCCATTTGATTTAGGGAAGGTTTTTTTCCCTGGTGCATAGTGCTTTAAAATTTTGTTTTACACAAGATATTTTAGGGAAATTTGAAACTGTCATATGTCTACTTTAAAGTTGGGATAATTTTTTTTATGTTCTTTTTTTCGCTCCTTTTGTATCCGTAGTTTCTTTGTTTTTTGTATTTGTTTTATATTTTGTACCGAACCCCTTTTCCCCCCTGGGTTAATGGTTTCCCCAAAAAATCAATAAAAAATAATATTTTCCCTTTTTAATTGGGCTTATAAACTTGTTATAAATTTTTCACATTTTCAAGAAAATTTGCAACAGATTTTTTTTTAGAAACCAGTCCAGTTCCCCGCGTGGCCCTTTAGGGTCCGTATGTTAGGGGGGGGGGGGTTTTTTAACCCCCCCAAAAAATTTCTCCAAACTAAAAAATGGGACCCCTTTAAAAAAAATTTAAAAAAACATTTAGGAAGTTTGTTAACCCTCTAGGTATTTCGACATAATGAAAGCAAAGTGGAGGTGAAAATTCAAAGTTTTATTTTTTTTATCTATTATTCACTGAAACACAGTAGATGTTACCAGGGAAGTGAAACTCTATACTGATTCCCCAATTGTGATGTTTTTAGAAATATCTCATGTGGCCATAGAGAACTTTGATCACTTTTTATCAACGATTTTGGGAGGCGGAATGAACAAAATGCATCATTCCATTTTTATGTGTTACTGCTTTTACCCAATAAAAGCTTTGAAAAAGAAAACAGGTTTTTCCATCGACATAGTCTGAGAGCCATAACTTTTTTTTCTGTGTTCAGAGCTGTGTAGTGGCATGTGATGATACCAAATATATTTTTATTATTGATCTTTTTGGGGGTGAATGGTGTTTGTAATGGGGAAAAGGCAGTGTACATGTTTAATTTTATTTATGTTTCTGTGTGGTTTTTTTTTACACTTTTTTTTCACTTTCCCCTATAGGGATCTTGACTTGGCATTCTATTAGATCACTGCTACAATACATAGCATTACTACTATGTATTATATGTGTCAATCACCATGCATGGGCGTGTTGACGTTACAGACAACTTCAAATGTCCATAAGGCGTTAAGAAGAAAACAAAAGAATAAAACATATTTCAGGTTTACAAAGATTCTTTCCCATCATTTAGTTGGTATGGAAAATGTTTTAACTTCATGAAGATGAGCGTAAAACAATGTATAAAAAGTAATTGCTTAGATTTTTTTGTATCAAATACCATACTGGTGACAAGAAACTGGTTGTAAAAACTCGGGAAATTGTTAAATTAGAAACAGAATTAGATTATAATCTGGCATTGTTAAAATCACATTCTAAAACTGGCAGTTCATGACACTATTGTAGAAATGAACACAATAAACAGTTTTAAGACTGTTTACTGTCCATTTCTGGAAAACATAAATGCATTATAAACAATTACTGCTTCTATGACTATTCAGTTGACAAAAGTTGATTATCTTTTACACAGTTGATGGATATCGAGCAGTTTTAGGACAGTGCAGACTGGATAGAGCAATTACCCTTCCTTAACCAATGATTCCCAAGATGTGAGAAAGATTGAATCAATTGACTTTTTAAAAGATTTTGTTCTAATGTAGGATGCTCTTGAACAACTGTCAATCTTTTCTTCATACTTACAAGACACAGCTTGCACAGGTACTCAAGAAAATTAATTAGGCAATCTGTCCTCATACTACTCAAGTAAAGTCCAGGCTCCTGTAATAATGAGTAGACTGGTCTCAAGTATATGCCCCTATGATAACAAGCAGGACTGGCCTGAATACACAGATTAGAAATCATGTAATACCTAACCAATGAAACTATTTGCAAAACCACACCTTTCCACTTGCTAGTTCCACTGATGCTGTTAGCTATGCCTAAACTGTAGGGTCCATCTAGAGCCTGGAGTCTGGGCAATTTATTTTTGGAATTATACCCTGCTTCTATACGTTTATTTTACATATCTTAAGCAAAGATGAATCAAAAATGCAGTCATGACTGCTTTTGATAATTTTATATGCAGTAGAAGTAACAAGGAAGAAATGCAAGATAAATAATTCAATTAAGAGTAAGTTCACACGCCGAATTTCTGTCATGTATCTGTGCGGGCTGAAAAACATGTTTGTTGCACTGTCAATTCTTTTCAGGAGCGCCGAGAAATATGAGAGTAAAATACACTTTGTGTGAATTATGGTGAATATTTTACGATGTATTTCGGCGCACAATAGTACGTGAACATATCTTAAAGGTCATATTGGAAGTCATTAAATGCTTTAGTCCTTGTGGCTACATAGTTATATAGTAGTTATAGTTCATAGTTATATAGTTTATAAGGCCAAAAAAGACAGACGTACATCCAGTTCAACCTATTGTCCTATAGTGTTGATCCAGAGGAAGGCAAAAAACCCCATGAAGTAGAAGTCAATAGTTCTCATTTAGGGGAAAAATCTGGCAATCAGAATAAATCCCTGGATCAACTACCCTTCTCTAGAATCTTAGATATATTATTACACGTAGAAATAAAAGCAGGGAAAAGACAGAGGAGAAAAGATAAACATCCATTAAGGTCATATTTTATAGGGGATATAGAGGATGTGGAAGAGCTGGATGGAAGAAAATAGACAAATATTTGTTACATTTTTAGTGAACTATGTTTGGATATAATTTAACAAATGGTAATAATACCAACAACAGCAATAATAATTAAAAGGTAAAATATAAAATCAAGCCTGTATTAATTATACAACAGATATATAAATCAGCGCAAAACTTAAAGCTTCAGTGTATTCTACTATAATGTTATAAATACACCAAGCATTATAAAAAAAAAGTTTAAATAATTTGCATGTGATTTCTATAACAATAGGATGGTTTTAGCGTGGCTGTAATTGGTATTTTATTCACAGAATGGCCACTACAAATAACCCTGAGGCAGTCACAATTGGGCTCTAGTGGCTCAGGGATCCTAATAGCCACTCTGTCCAATAAGAGAATATCACAATGTATAATGTCGCTACAGTGACAGTTATTACTTACATCATTTTATATTTTTATCACTGTAGTTTATTGTAGCCTGTGCTATGACATCAACATTTGGTGTGCACTGGATTTATGCATTACCTCTATATTGTGACATTGCTGTGTGCATTATGCTTGTTTAACTCCTTACCAACATTTGACGCACAGGTACATTATAGTGCTTGTAAAGTTGTATGAGGCAAGCTCACACAGTGATTCTACTCAAAAGGCTGATTAATACAGCGGACATCTGCTACTAACAGCAGGAAATGGAATCGGCTCTGATCCCTGCTGTTTAACCCTTTAGACAGTGAGCACCATTCCTCACTCCAATCACCTTCCCCTACAACGAGATTGCAAGGTGCTGACTGGTTACCATGGCAGCTGGAAGCCTATTGAAGACTTCCATAGTCAACATGTAACCACTTCTATTATTTCCTGCCCCTGGCTAGGAATCAGAAATCTGACTGCGGTTTTTGCGCATAAGCTGCGCAAAAAAAAAAACAGCGGTGTGGTGTGGTTCAGCAATGTGAAAATACGATCAGATTTTGAATGCCATTTCCACATTGCAGTGTAGACCTTAGACAGGTTATTATACTTGGAATTATTATTATTTATTTTAGAGCACCATTAATTCCAGGGCACTGTACACTCAAGGGGGTTACATACATACATAAATCAAACAAGTACAATGGAGACAAAATGTGACTATCAACTGGTACAGAGGGAAAGAGAACCCTGCCCACAAGCCTTACAATTAGAGATGGACGAATTTCTCGAACAAAAAATAACTTTGTTCCGAATTACTTCGGGACGAATCACGTTAAAAACAGCTATTTCCAGGCTGCACAGAGCCTGCAGGGTGCTGTAGAACGTTGTGCCATGCTTAAATATGCAGAGGGAGCTTGGTTTGGTCTTCATACAATGTTGTGTTTTACTATGACACGCACATGACTGCCGCCGCTCTTAGAATAGCTTCACTATAAAATTCCCTGGGCACTTAAGAGGGCAAAACTGACCAAAAACCTGAAGCGGGAATGTTGCCTGATAAAGTCATGCCAGCGAAAGCTGGAAAAAAACAAGCTGAGAGATCAGGTGATAACATTAGTGACAGAGTGTGGAGGTGACGGCGGCAGCCAGAGCAGCATGAGTTCAGACAGTGGCACAATGACATTCTGGAGGTGGCAAAAACAGGAATAGGCCACAGAGTGGCACAATGACACAGTGTGGAGTTGACGGCATCAACAGCAGCAGCAGCATGAGGTCAGACAGTGGCACAATGACATTCTGAGGTGGCAAAAAACTGGAGTGGGCCCACAGAGTGGCACAATGACAGAGAGTGGAGGTGACAGCGGCAGGAGCAACAGCATGAGGTCAGAGAGTGGCACATGACACAATGTGGAGATCACGCAGCGCCACAGCAGCAGCATGAGGTCAGACAGTGGCACAATGACTGAGTGTGGAGGTAGGTGGCAATACCAGTCCCTGGTAAGATGGTTGGTGGCAGATGGAGAAACTGTCAGCAGATGTGTGGCATCAGGCAGGTGGTGGCATCAAAATAGTGGCTGAGGCAGGTAGTTTGAACCCAAAACTCATTTCTCACAGTTTGGGTGAGGCGTCATGGCTGATTTAGTCTGACGCCAAAGGCATTGGTGTATGGAAATCCTGGCCGATCCACGCCTGATTCATCTTGACAAAGGTCAGTCGTTCCACATTTCCCGTGGACAAGCGGGTTCTCCTTGGGGTAACGATGGCCCCCGCCGCACTGAAACACCCGCTCTGATGCCACATACTGGCTGGGCAGGACAGCTTCTCCACTGCAAACTCGGCAAGTTGAGGCCACACATCCAGTTTGGCTTCCCAGTAGCAAATGGGGTGGGAGAGTGCTGTCCAATTAGGCCACCACCTGTTGGTTCAGGGTCTGCTCCAAGTCCTGCTGCTGCTGGCGACTGCCCTCCTCACTAGGCGGGTGAAGGGAAACTGCTCATCAGTGACTCCAGACTTAGGTTGCTGCTGATGGAGCTGGTACTGCTCCGACCCCCACCTTCCCCCAGAGCCAGAAGTCATCCCTTGCGGTGTGACTATTCGGCTGTCACTGCCAGGCAAATCAGCATGCTGCGGGCCATCTGCACAAGTGACTTTACGAGGGGGCTCCCTGCCTCCATCTCCACTGGGATACTGGCCACGGTGCTGCGGGGTCATCTGCCTCGTCTTCCTCATCTCCATTAGCCCCCTTCCAGTGCTCCTGCTCCTCGTCTCTGTCACCTGGGTAGAAAATCACTCATTTCACCAGACAATGTTCTGTCCAATGTCCTCCCCCTCCTCCCTTTCGTCCCACCCCGGGGCCAACCCAATTGGGGTAGGAGCCCCCCCAACTTTCGGGCGGGCACTGACGATGTAAATGGGTGAAAATAAGCCCGGAAAAGGGTTGGGGGGATGGAAAACTTCACAGGGGTCGGGCATTGGCCCCCTTTGGGCGGGGTATTTAACCCGCTCTTTTCCATTGGGGTAGGCCCCTGGCTTTTTTTTTGGCCACCGGGGTTTTGGGAAATCCTCCCAACCAAAACATTCTCTTAAAAGGGGTCTCTTCCCTTTTCCCCCGGGGAAGGGGTTTTTGGGGTCAGGCCCCCCCCCTGAACCCCGTTTTGATGCCAAGGGGGGGGAGGACTTTTCCACGAAAAGGCAAGGGGCAAATATTTTGGCTCCCCCTCAAAGGGGGGAGATGCTCCCCCAATTGGGACCAAGGGGTTTAGGGCGAAGGGGTTGTTTTGGGGAGTTTTCCGGGGGGGAAAAAGTGTATCAGTACCCAAATTGGTGCTGGGGGGCCCCCCCCCCCCCCCAAAAAAGGGGGGTTGGGGACCCCCCATTTTTTTCCCCCCCCCAAAAAAATTTTTTAAAAAAAAACCCGGGCCGGGAAAGGGGGTTTTGGGGCCCCCCCCTTTTCCCCCTTGCCGGGCCCAAATCACGCGGGGGGGGCCTTAAACCCGGGGGCCCCCCCCATTCCACAACCCCCAAATGTTTCGGGTCTCCCTGTTTCCTTTCTTCCCCAGGCCCTGTTTTTTCCTTTCCCGGGAAAAAAAATCCCTTTCCCCAGGAAACTTCGTCCAAGCCCCCCCTTTTTACCCAGGCCCCATGTCCCCCGGGGGGGGATTTTAAACCCCGCCCAGCAGATTTTTCAGCGTTCCGGGCCTAAAAACGGGAAAGAGAATTCACCCGGGCCCCCCGGTTAAAAAAGTCCCCCAAATAAAACAAACGGGGTGTCACCTGAAACCACGGGAATCAAAATTTGGGGGTACCCCGCCGTGGATCATCAAAAACAAAGGGCCTTTTCTATCAGGGTACGGCAAGGCGGTTCGGGGTTAAACCCAAATTTTCAAGTGGGGGGGGGGTTCCCCGGAACTAAGGGGTTTTTGGCTTTTAAAAAAAGGTGGTATTTTTTGGCCCGAATTTTGGTCAAGCAAAATTTTTTCCCCCGATTGAAAGGGGGCCCCATGGGGCGATGGCCCTCCCTCTCAAAAACGCGGCCCCCCTTTTTTGCCGACAGGTTTTAAAAACTTCCGGAAAACCCCAACACGTTTTTTTGGCGGGGGCCTTCCCCCTGATTTTCCCCACGGGGGGTTCGATGAACGCGGGCCCCAAATGGGGTATAAAGGGACGTGGAGGCGGGATGGTGGGGTGTTGGGGGGGGGGGGGACATTAAAAGGGAGGCAGGAAAAGGGGGGGGGGTTTCTCCCAATTGGGGTTGCGGGGCGGGCAATTCCCGGGGGGAAAAAGCCCCGGTCCCCCCCCCCCCCCCCCCAGGGGCCCGCGATTTGATTGGGAAAAAGAAAGAAAGGGGACTTTGTTCAAATTTTAAAGGGGAATGCCTTTTAAAAAAGAAATTGTTGGAATATATTTACCCCAATTAGTTTTTTGGGTAGCCCATTTTTGGAAAGGAAACCCAAAACCCCCCCCCAAAAGGGAAGGAGAGGGTTTGGGTTCCCCAAGGGTTGGACCTTTTTGCCTTTTCCCCTCCCAACGCCGGGCGCCTGGACAGGGCGGAAGGGGGGGGGAAAGGGAAAAGTTTTGCAAGGGGTCCCTGGCGGCTCGGGCCCCTTTCCGGGCTGCTCTGCTGTTGGCCCCCCTGGTGGCCAACCCTCGGCCCTTTCCCAGGCCCCGGGGGGGCCTTGGGGGGGCCGGGGCCACGGCTCCGGCCCCGTTTTTCTTAAATTTTTTACCCAATTGGCTCTCCGGTTTTTGAAAAACCACACCCATTTTTTTTTAAAACCCCCAAGCCCCGAATAATGCCCCGCCCCGCGGGGGTTTTGGGGCCCATTTTTTGGGCCTCAAGGGTTTTTCCCCCCCTTTTGTCCCGCCTAAAATTTTCGCTGACCCAGGAAACACAACCCCTTCTGGCTGGGGGCCCGGGAGTGGCCCCCCGGCGTTTTAAAGTTTGTAACCGGCCCCCAAGTCGGTTTTCACTTTTTTTTTGGTTTTTGATTGCCCTACAGGGTTTTGGGGGCCCCCGCCCCCGAAAATTTTTTTTGGGTAGCGGGGGGGGTTTTGGCCCTTTTTGTAAATGCGCGGAGCCCCCCAATTTTTTCGATATGGGAGGGGTTGGGGGCCCAAAGGGGGGGGGAAAACGGGGGGAAGGGGGGGTTTGGGGGGCAAACCCCTGGGGAAAATTTTTTGTCGGGGTTTTCCCAGTTTTTGGGTTTTTGTCAGATGTTTTGGGGGGGTGGATGATGTAATAAAAACCATTGGGTTTAAAAAAAGGGTTTTGTGGGGGTAAAGTCCCCCTTGCGAGCCCCCTTTTTTCCACCCCTTTGGAAAGGGTTTTTCCTTGACGGTAAAGGGGTTTCCCCTTCTGTTATTTTTTTTTTTTTTAAATGTTTGGGGAGTTTTTTAAAAAAATTTTAAATTTTTTTCCCCAAGCCCCAAGAGGGGGTCCTTTTTTTTTGGGAAAGGGGGCGGAAAAAATTACGAGTCTTAAAAAAATTGATTTTTGAAAAAAACACAAAAGGCTAAAAAACCCCATTGATTTTAGCTAAAAAATTTTTCTTGGGGGCGTTTTTTTACTATAAAAATGAGAAAAATTTTTTCCCCCGGATTTTTCAAAAAATTTGAGCCCCAAAAAAAACGGTATTTAAAATTGTTTTTACCCCCCCAAAACAAAGAAAAAAAAAACCCCTTTTTTAAACTCGGAAAAATTTATTTTTTCCTGGACGGTTTTTTTTAGTCCACCAAGAGAAAAACGTTAAATTAACCCCTTTTAAAAGGCCCAAAAAAAGCAACAAAACTCGGCTTTTACTGTTACAATGGCGGTTTTTTACCCACACAACAAGAGAAAAAATTTTAATTAATTTTTTTGGGAATTAGGTTTTGGAAAAATTTTTTTTTTGGGGGAAAAAACGGTTTTTTTTTAAAAACAGAGAACAAATTTTAAACCCTGGATTAAAATTTTGGAAAAAATTGGCCGCCAAAAAATTTAAGTGGTTTTTATTGTAAAAAAGCTGTTTCTTTAAAATTTGAAAACAAACAGGAAAGGCTTGATCCCCTTGGGGGATTCAATTTTGTAAAGGGGATTAAAATGTATTGCGCGCATGGAGCCAAAATGGAAATTTTAGATCCTACCCCCAAAAATCGAAATAGATTTAAGGAACGCTTGAGACAAGCGAGGAACCCCCAAAATGCTTATAAAAATTTTTCTTCGTAAATACTAAAAGCCGCGACCTTCCCTAGTCGTCGTGAGAGGAGTGTGAGCTCCCCCCCGGGGCGCCCCGGACTTTTATAGTGGGTGCCCCTAAACAGAATCCCCGCCGGTTTGATGGCTTCATCTCTGACTTCATGCAGGCTATGCCTTCTTCTCCCGGGGCTTTGCCCCCCTGTAAACCCATGTGCTCGCGCTTTTTTTTTCAATCAAAAGCCACTTGTTTCCCCAAAAATCCCCCAAAATTCGATTGTTCGAAACCCCGAAAGTTTTTCTGAAAATTTTACAAGGGGAAGGGGAAAGGACAGGGGTGAGGGACAACATGTTTGGGGGGTGTAGTGACAGCTGGGGTATTGTTGGTTATGGCATCCTGAAGAGGGGTTTTTTTAGGTTGCTTTTAAAATGGTTGTTGGGGCAGTGAGTTCAGGTATGGGGGAAAGCAGGAGAGGGAAAACTTTGGGGATAGTTGTGTGAGGAGTGAAAAGGAGACGGAGAAGAAGGTCCTGTGGGAGCGGAGGTTGCGTGAGGGGAGGTATTTGGGGTTAAGGTAGAGATGTTGGAAGGGGGGGTTTGGGAGCCTTGTAGGTCAAGGTTACTAAGTTGAACTGGATTTTTCTGAGCAATGGGTTGCCGGGAAGGGGGTTTGGGGGGGGAGAGGCAGGAGGTAGCGAGGAGAGGGTGATAAGAAGGCACAGGTTGGGATGGATTGAAGGGGAGAAAAATGTGCGGGAGGTCACAAAAAGGTGTTTTCGTAGTCTGGGGGGAGGACGAAGGCATGGACCCGGGGATTATTAGCTTTGGAAAAAAGACAGTAAGTGGCAATTTAAATTTCCTGTTTCAAATATGTGAAAGGACAGCAAAGGTCTGCAATGTTTTTACTCCTAGGCTTGTAACCATAACAGTAGACATCCATTGCATTTAGAGGAAATAAGGGTTTTAAATTTTGTTGTGGTTCTTTTGTAAGAGCGATTTGGCAATGGAATTGTAAACCCCAAGGTTGCGTGAGGATTCGATCCTTTCATGAAAAATTTAACAGTGCGGTTAATTTTCTAGATACAGAAAAAAAAGTAAAAGTGCAGGTTATATTATTAGAACTGGAAAATGTAAAGTTGTTTCCCCGGGTTTATTCTGATTTAGAAGAAATTTTTCTTTGTGTGGGGCAAATTTTGTCAGTCCCTAAGGGTTTTTTCCTTCCTTTTTTTTGGATTTTCAAATTATAACCCTAAATTTAAATTAAAGGGTTAAAGGTTTTGCTGGTTTTTTTTTAACCTTATCAACTGTTCAACTCTGTAACTCTCTGCCGTAAGTTGTTGTGATGGCTAAATCCAAGGCTGTTATCAGAAATTCCCAGGCCCCGTTCAGTCAAAATGTCTGCTCCCCTCCCAAAATAAATAAATAAATAATTTTTTTGTGGGGTAACCAAGTAATACAACTGTGCCATGATTTTTGGGTTTGGTTTTGGTTGGAGTTTACACTGTATAGTTTAATTGACATGTTATCTTTATTCTGTTGGTCAGTACTAATACAGGGGCCTAAAAATACCGCCATATTATCACGGCATGTCACAACTATCTAGTGACCAATACCACCATAAAGTTACTGACCAAACCAGTATACTAAGATATATAGGTATGTAAGTACACAGAACTCACCGCCTGCATCAGGATTCTGTTCATGTTCTAGACTGTAATTCTAAACCCGAGTGCTTTAGGGTTAGGTTCTAGAACAAGAAGCAGTGCTTGCGGCGTGATGACAGTCAGACTAGAGTGCATGGGCTTACCGGTGGTGTTGATTCTTGGTGCCCACTTTGCAACTAATGAACATAAATACACATGGCGATCTTTCTGCCTTTTCCCTGGAAAGCAGCTTCAGGTATGCCATGCCCAGGAGCTCACTGGGGATTTCTTTTGCCCCTGTGGTCCAGCCTGAGCCTGGGTAGATCCAAAGTGCCCATGTATTGCATGGGCACTCATTCTGTTAAATAGTTGGCCTGTAATACTATATATCCCCTGCTGCAGATAAAATGTATTCCAAGACTGTATTAAGCTGAGCTGCAATACCTGTCCGTCACTGTTTTTATGTACCCGTCTGTCTTTGTTTTATTGTTTTGAGCTATAATACCCAGCACAGCCTATGGAGAAAAGTAACACTGTTTTGGACCTCATAATAATTAACTAGGCTTTGTTATTTATGTAACATACTATGACATCAGTCTTCATTTCTGGACATTACTGTCTCAAAAATCCCTGATATCTGAACTGTATTAGTAGTATAGTGGGTTAATGAATTAGCTTAGTCTTTCGAGGTGTTGTGAATGGACCAAATGTTCTACTGTTCACATAGGCTACAGCATTAAATAAGAAACTTGTTGCTTGCATTGAGCATTTCAAAAATATGTGTATTTTGTAAAGAAATCAGGCTTAACTGCTTGCATGAGACAAACACAGCTAGCAGTTGATCAGAGCTCCAGAAATTCTATGCTTTTGGCGGTACAGAGCACTTGAGGTATGAAATCACACTGTGATAAATCAGAAGGCTATTCATATATGCACAAATCACTCATTACTACTTTCACCTCTCCTCCGACAAGGAAAAATACAGAGGGTGCTACACATCAGCATCTTGTTTCTTTCCATTTGTGGTCTCTTCATATTTTTATAGCCCAACAGTAAACAGAGTAAACAGACTTTCATTGTTTTTCACTAGTGAAGATGACAAGCTGGAAGTCATTGAAGCGTACAGCCTGTAAAACTTTTCGGGTGTGATAAGGGGAAAGTGTTTGGATGATGTCCTTGGACTTGGGAATTTATGACGTCATAACACCAATGAAATCAGTGTAAATAGTCATTGACCCTAAAAAACATAACTTATTGTAATCAGACTTTCACTAAGTATAATGAAAGACACTTGCCAGAAGTATTGTGTGTAGTCAATTACGACAACTACGTGGTCCCTCAAGTTACAACAGCCTCAGAATACAATAGAATGGTCTTTTTTAGGACTTTGTATCTTGATCTAGGCTCAATATACAATGTCACAGACACTGTGATTATATGGAGCATGGTAGATCCAATTAATCATAATGAACATTTCACTTGTAAAACAAGTACAGTACAGTACAGTACAGTACTACATGTTTTGTACTGCTCTTTACATGCACCATGATGAGTGGCTCCTTTGGGCACCAGATTAGGACTCCACTTTCTGGTACATTATGTAATAAAGTACATGACCCAAAAAAATAGAAATAGTAATTTCCAGCCTCCATCAGCTCTTTTTGATGTTATATGAAAGGACTTGCTTTATCTGTATAAGTTATCTGCGTAAATGTCTTTAATCTTTATTTTGCAATATGTTGAGTGACATTTTGGGGCTTCAGGAATAAGTAACAGTTTTCCATAGAGTCAAGGTTTCAACATACAATTGTCATCCTGAAACCAATTAATATTGTATGTTGAGGGAGCACTGTACTTAACTATACATATTGTTCTTCAGTATAAGAATATTCCTACTTTAAGTTGGCCCTTAATGAAGGCTGACGTTTTCTTCCTTTTATGTTACAGAAACTCTTACAGAAATGCCATACAATGAATTATAGTACATACAAGGACTCAAACCATGAGCTTCTTTGCAAGGGCTTTGCACAGTATGGTTTTACATTTATCACACACATTATTTCTGTATGTATTCTCACTATATGCTTAAAAGTGTCCTTGGCATTTGCCATTCTCTGTTTTTTTTATATAAGGTCCCGTTCATAGTCTTGTATTAACCCTTTCTTTTCTGTAAATATGAATAAGGAATTTATAACATTTATATTGTCTATATTTATGTGTGTAAGCTTACATCTTTTTTCACCTTTTAAGAGTATAGTGGGCATTGTGTAAAGAGAACTTGATGACATACAGGACACCCTATAGTCTGGTGTCCAAATCACTGGTCTACAACCTGGCTGGCAGGAGCTGACTGCAGACTTCCCAACTGAAGACAGCAAGGAATAGGCGACTTAGTAAAGCCCCATTTACTTCACATTTTCTGACTCCTTTGCCAGTATAATTCAGGATACCATGAAAAAAGTGTCCTAAAGTAGGCTGCTTTGGAGCCATAGAAAACAATACGGAAAACATAGTCTTCATCTGCTTTATTTCATAATTGTCCCAGACACGATAGCGGATGCCAGGGATGGAGCCACAAAATGTGATGTAAAAGGGGCTAACACATACAATGAGGGACAGGCAAACTGTCACTTATACTCATAGGGACTGCCAGGGATAGGATTACGTTTGTAACCATACAATAGTCTATACACCTGTCCAGCATACACACACAAATATGCATGTAAAGATATACATAGAGTCACTCACCCTCATAATTTATTATATCCGAAAGATTCTGACTCAGAATATGTTTTAAGCAATGCAAACAAATTTGTTATATATGTCCACCTTGTTACGTAGGCCATGATACCCAAACACAGCTAACTGGATCACAAAGTAGTGAATTTAATTACTGTATCATAACCAAAATATACCTCATACCAAACTCGGAAGTGTATTTAGGCT
Organism: Phyllomedusa bahiana; assembly: GCA_025379985.1. Lineage (NCBI taxonomy): Eukaryota > Metazoa > Chordata > Amphibia > Anura > Hylidae > Phyllomedusa > Phyllomedusa bahiana. The sequence goes on from JAODAL010026931.1 coordinate 47,677, forward strand.
CAAGTCTCTCCAGACCCCCCAAAAAAGAGATCTTGGACCCCAAATAAGTATTCACCCCAGAAGAGGTATACACTCCAGACCACAAAATATATACAGGCTTTCTATTCAAAAATAAATACAGGCTCCAAAATAAGAACAGACTTGAGAACTAGCCTGGGAATAAAAACATACAGCAGATCTGAGTCCAGACCCTATAATAGCTATAGATTCCAAATAAATGTTCATATCAGAGTAAATACAGGCCAAAAGCAGACCCCCTTAACTTATAAAGACCCTAGTCTAGATCCAGATTTTCATATGGACTCCAGATCAGACCCTAGAACAAATACCAACCCTAAAATAACTACACACCCCAGATTCCCAATGTAGTGCTGTCAATTTCCACTTCACATTTTTCTATACAACTAAGCCAAAGATTGCAGTCAGACCATGTTTTCTACAAACATACACCTATCCATTTTTACATACCCTCAACATGACATTGATGAAAAAATAAAAAAGGCTGTCTAGTAATTAAAATAATATGTGGCAGCAGTGTGTAAAAAACACAATTCTCACCTATTACATCCCCCATTGTTACCCAGGTCTCTACCTCCAACTCGCACTGACAATCTCATGGTGACTCTTTAAAGGGTATATATACCTTCCCCTTACATGTACAGGTTTGAGCAAACAAAATCTTTATACCTTCATTCATTTTCAGACCTCCTGATATTTAGTGTGCAACCTATTACTATTTTCAGACTTTTCTCCCATTAATCCATCCTGGATTTGAGGTTTGTGTGTAGAAGTCTACTGTTTGCTTTGAGTGCTCTGCTTTCTCTCTACACTTGTACATAGCCTAAGTTATTCTCCTCCTGCAATCTACTTTGTGTGTGTGTTTTCCTGTATGTGTGTGTCTGTATGAGCTGCCCTTCTTGAATACTTTACTTGTTTCCATGTTCTTATCCGCTGTGTACAATCTACTTCCCATCCCTGCTGCTATCTCTAAAACCAAGAAAAGGGAAGGGCCCAAATAGCCCATCAAAAGCAGGAGCAGATTTGAATTGGAAATTTGCCAGCAACTATACAAACTCCAGAGCAGCAAAATGGTAGGACATTGTTTTGTAAAGCTTATTTAGCAAGTTGCTTAAATATGGATTTAGAAAGCAAATAAATATTTTAACCCCTACCCGACATTAGATATACCTGTATGTCCTAGCAGGAAGTGACTTCTTGCAAATGGATGTACAGGTATGTCCTGGAGATCGTGTGGAGCCCGTACAATTGCAGCATGGAACCAGCTCTATATCATAGCTGGCCCCATGCTGTGTTGCCCGCGGCCATGGACGATTAACCCCTTAGCTGCCACAATCAATCGGGAAAGACAGAGGGAGTGAGGGGTGTTTGTAGGCCACACCAGCAATCCAAGACACAGTTATTAACATTGATTGTTTTTGAGCGTTTACTAGCAAATATTTTCATGTAAATTTGTGTTCCCACAAATCAGCTTCACAGGTTGGCCTTCAGCTAGCTATGAGCCAACCGTGCATGAGAATGAGGGCAAAACTCGCGGCCATTCACTCTATTTACTTCTATGGGAGTTCTCAATATAGCTGAGTGAGGGCGCTCCAATCGTCCGTTGCCCTTGGCAACCATCCTTAATGTTCTTTGTATATTGCGGGGAGAGGTGCAGTGTTGGACATGAAGATGTTTGTAGTGTGTTGCACCGGCACTTGGCAAAGAACTGTAGACACCATGTTGCTCAGGGAAAACTCCTGCTTTTACTCACACCACTTTACTTATTACATTACATCTCTTTCAATGGGACACCGGGCAAGGAAACTTCACATCATCCATAAAGTCACACTTCTGTGAGGGGGACTTGCTCTGGTCAACTCCAGACTTGATGCCAAGCGCCGCAGTAGCCTCTCTGTATGTATTCTCTCTAGGGGGGGGGCTCTCTTTAGGCCTCTTAATGCGATACTCAGTAATATCTATTGGGTCCTACTCTCTCTGGAGGATTCGCCTCCTAAGAGCAATTCTCACTCAGGTCACCCTGGTCTTGCCTGTGTCACAGTTGTTCTTTTTCTGTCTCCTTCAGCTCCTTGGGTTTCGGTGAATGGGGTGTCCACCCCGGCCAGTGCTACCTACCACCAGCAGATAGAAAACTTTCCCCCTCCTGCAACAACTAGAACTTTTACACTGACAACTCCTGAACTCATCTCCAAAGAGCTCTTGCTGTCTCCTCACTGTTGGGTGACGGGGCTTGTACACAACGCTTCCCTGGCCCCTTTCCCTGTCAGCTCTAACTGCCTGTACTGTAACATGGGGCATGCCCCCATGAACAGAGCAAAACCGGTGGTTATCCGATGGAAATTGGCTCTGTTTTAACCGTGCACACGGCCCAGGAGGGGCTTTTCCTCCCTGTTTGGGAGAAACCCTTCCCCCCTTTGCATTGACATTTCATGTTCCGCCCGAAACAGTTTTTCCATTAAGATCCTGATAAAGTTTGACAGTGGGTTTCAGACAGTTTTAAAACCAAAAACCATCGTAAAACCGACTAAAAAACCCCTGCCGTGGGGGCAACCCCTTTTCCCCTACCAAAAGGCCCTCTTTCACACGGTTTATTTTGGCGCGGTTGGGCCCCCGTTGCGCGTCGGTTTTGCCTGCAGTACACGCCAATCCGCGGAGTCTTTACGTTAATCCATGCTCTATAGAAAAACAGGGATTCCCGCGCCCCTTTCCCCGCTCCGGCAAAATCCCGGGGGGGGGAGAAAGTGACATGAAATTATTTAGTATCTTTTGTCTATGGGCCGGGTAGCGGCGCCCCCCGCCCGCGCCCCGGGCCCCCCCCCCGTCCCCCCCTTTTTTCACGACGGTTTTTTGTGAGCACAAAAATCTGTCGGAATAACCGTGTAACACCCCTAACCGTAAGCCCCCACGCTAAAACCCAAGCGATCACTACCAAACCCAGCTAAACTGCCTCTAACTCCACATTCTTTAAAACACAACGGCTAAGCACAAACTCGCCCTACCTAACCCTATATTGCTTTTTTTACAATGTGCAATAAAAAAACCTGAAATTTCCACCGTAATTACTTGCATTAAAAACAAATATAAATAAAATCCCCTTATACCCCCATAGAAAAAAAAAAGGGAGGACATCCCCAAGCGCCATCTCCCCATTTAGCACGGGTCGGCTGTACTAAAGCACGCCAACCTTGAAACAGCTATTCCTTTTGGGAACACGTATGGACGCACTGTGCAACCTTTTCTTAACCAAGAAAGGGAAAAAATGAGAAAAAGTTGGGATCAAAAGCTTAGGATTTTAAACCTACTAATGTTTGGAGATTTTATAGTTCACCGTTACTGCCCAGAACAAGAGCACAAATCTATGCACGGTTTAAAAAGTTAATTGCGGGGTGACAAGGGAATTTTTTGGTTTTCTGCTATTGTTGGGTCTGTGACATTGTTACCAGGAATTTATGGGGGCAAAAAAGGGTTTTTTGTAGGGACTATAAAACAAAGCAGACATTGCATGCACATGATTTTCTCTGTGTGTGTAGACACTGGTTTGAAATTATGCAAAGAATGACATTTTTGGCAAAAAAACTTTGATTTTTTTTTGTGGTCCACTAAGAAAACTGAGTGGGTTTTTTGACTCTAAGGGCCCACATGTATAAAAATTGTTTAGTCTAAAACTCATTTTTTTTGCCCGGGGTTATTTCACAGCATTTTTTTATGGACATGGCGTATGTCCCCACTATATTGCTTACCCGCACACATGGGCACCATAGGCCTATGTATAAAAACTTTTAGGTAAAAGATTTTTTTTTGCCCATACAACCAATCGAGCCCATAGAAACAATCAGAGCTCCTTTTACAGTTTACATACTTTTCCCACAAATTTTGGCACATTTCCCCACAAAATGTGGGTACTGTTTGTCTTTGTGTAGACATTATATTACACATCGAGCCAGATAGCAAAGATTAGGCGAGATACCTTGGGGGTACATGTTATCTCAGGATAAAAAAAATCCATTGAAAACAAAAAAAAGGTTGAGATAAAGTTCTGTGCCACTGCATAGAAGGGGACTGGAGAAAAAAAGAAAAAAGTGATACCTTCAAGCCCATTTCGCTGCCTGTTTAACTCCCCACTCTGCCCCTTTTTCATTTCTGAGTTCTTTTTTCAGCACAAAAAGGGAGGCCACACTCCATATAAATGAAGGGACTTGGGGGGCCCTGCCTGACCCCGGGGAGCTCGGGAGGAAGCGGGCCGAGATATTTATTTTTCCTCACGCTCCCCCTATTTAATTATAATTTGTTTTTAAAAGTAACAATCCATTAAAACTTTGCCATCTAAGCTCTTTTCCCATGACCTTTTAGAATAAAAAAATTTTTTTAGTGAACATCAAGACAAAAGTCTCCACACACTAACATGGTGCCTTTCCCAAGAAAATTTACCCCGCTTAAAGCTACACTTAATACCGCCCACCTACCCAGCTAGTGTTCTACTCTGCACTATGAGGGGCAACCCCCCGAATCGCTGTCTGCAAAAAAAAAAAACGGGCCTGTCTATATAATCCCTTTTACATTGAAAACCAGTGGCCCGGAAAGTCTGAGGATGCTACACCCAAATAGAGGGCACTGCACCCATTTCCAGAGCCAATTAGAATTTTTTCTTTCTGGGAAAATTTATTTAGGCCCTTTGTATTTCGGGTAAGTAGGGCCTTAATTGTTTACTAACATTTTTTCTGTGCAAAAGATTGGGGGGGTTACATGGCACATTGAAGGTACTTAACTTCCCTGGGCGGGTTTGCAAACTTTCTATGACTATAGGGGATATAGCCATATTTTCAAGACACATCTTGGTTTTTTCTCAGGGGGAACAAAGTAAACAAAACTTTTTTTGCCCCCTTTTAGGGGTAAGGGAAAAGGGGAAAAAGGTTTTTTACCAATGATACAAACGGAGAAGAAAAAAATACAAAGTTGAATGTCGCTGACATACTTAAATGAATAAATGCACACATCAAATTTTTGGGAAATGTGCGGGAATTATACATTATTAAAAGGGGCAGTAAATATTGTTTGAAAAAAACAGTAAAAACACAAATTTGTTTATAATTGACAGTAAAATCCATTTATCTTCTTTGATGAAAAGGGTGAGTTTTTTTAATTTCACTTTTTTATCATTAACTTCTTTAAAAAATCCCACCTACATTTAGCAGCGTCACTTCATTAAATACGGCACTATTTTTTAAATTTTACTTTTTATAAGGGGTAAAATATACAGTTTGCAAGAAAAAGATTATACAGAAGTTTTAAGGTTTTTTCTTATCATCATTATAACCAAAATAGAGCACTGTCTATAAAGTTTCCAATAAATCATATATGAAGCGCGGTTTTAGTGAGTAAACACTCGACCAAGTTGAAAAATAAATTTATTGACCTTATAAAATGACACAGAGGCGCTGCGTGTAATGTTCCATTTTTAGTATCTGGGGTTTATTAAAAAAAAAAAAAATACCTGAAAAAGGAAAATAACAAAAACCCCAGGTATGGTTCAATTTCCATATAAAGAGTGATGAACATACCTGCCCGGATGCTAAAAAAAGCTATTGTGGATTGCTAGGAAAAACAAAGAAGCGAATCATCTACTATCTACAAACTATCTATCTATCTATCTACTATCTATCTATCTATCTATCTATTATCTATCAAAAAAGTAGAAAAAAAAAAAAAAAACACTGCCAAATCCAATAGAAAAGAAATGCCAGCAAAGTTGAATTTAGGTATGTTCACACGATGTATGCGGCGCGGGTGTTTCGGGGGGTCACGCTAATCGCGCATATCCCGTGGGCAGGGAGGGCCCGGGAGCCCACCCGGGCCCCATAGACAGCATTACTCCGGGGCAGATTCCCCGCAAATAATTGACATGTCACTTTTCTCCCCGCCATACAATGTTTTTACAACGGGAAAGAGGGCCCCAACCAAGTTTTTTTTATGAGAGCTATAGATTTCCGAAATTTTGGGGCCAATTTCCCCGCATTAACCAGTCTCCGCTAAAATATGTGGCAAAATGCCCCCAAAAAAAGATGTGGGAAAATATCTTTGGCTATGTTTTTAACTGCAAACTTGCGGGACGTTTTTTTCCCGAATTACCCGTGTGCCGGGGGCGGGGCGGGGGGCTGGGAGCCCCCCGGCCCCAAGATTTCATTGTTCATGGCGCGTATACGCCCCTAGTAATTGACAAGTCACTTATTCCCCCCCGTCGTATTTGTGCGAGCCCGGGGAGGAACGTAATCCTGTTTCCTATAAAGGGCTGTGATTACTGTAATACTGGGACATATCCGCCCCATTTTTGCGCAGTAAAAGGCCAAAAATACGGGGCAGATAGTCCCATTTTTTAAACCGTGTAAATAGCCTTAGTCCTATGTCCAACTCCAAAATAAATTTAAAAAAAATAAGAAAGGGTTTTTAATTAGAGATGAAACGTCGCTGGGGGGCGTGTTGGGTAAATACATTTTTTAAAACATTAAAGTGCTGTAAAACTTCTCTCGGTCCCCCTATCTATGTACCTGGGCTAGTTAAATATGTTTTCTATATTTTTTTTGTGGGATGTATCAGTTACGGGAGTTTAAAGTCTGGGCAGCCTTTAAAAAAACTTTTATCAAAATATGTGACCCCAGAGTCTCAAAGTTTTTTTATGTTGATAGTTTCAAAGCTTCTTTTTGGATTTCCACGTTTTATTGCCCTTTTTGCAGTAGTGTTTTTCCGCTGGCGGCGGGCTGTGTGTGTACATGTATAATTACTGTGTGCCGCAGCCCCCGCCATGGCACCCAGGTTTTGAAAACGTTTTTTCAGAAATGTTTTTGTGTGCGAAACATTGTTTAACTTGGTGTACATTGATTTAACCTATATGGGAAGGAAGGGGGGCTTCCCCTTTGGTTTCTGCCCCCCCCACTCTACAGGCTGTCATAAGAAGGGGGCCTTGCAGGTTGGGTGGTTTTTTTTTTTTTTCTCTCTGAATAATGGAGGGGCAGTTTTACTCAGTGAGAGGGGCCGATTGGCTCGATTGAAGGAAAGTAGCAAAGGATGCCCGATTTTGAAAATCACTTAAAGGCTGGGGCAACTTAAACCTTTTGATCAAAAAAATGTGAAACCCAAGTCTCAAAAATTTTTCAGTAATAGATACGTATACAATTTCGGGACAAAATTATCCACCTTCATATACATTTTTTAAACTTTTTAAACCGTCGTTTTTTTTTACCAAACCTGGGCCCCAACCCCACAAAACATCTCAAGGAATTCGTTTATTTCTCCAAAAGAAATTGTGTAATTTCCACAGTTCAATAGAATTTTAATGGTCCACAAAAAGTATAACATTTATACAAAAAAGGGAAAAATAAACATTGTTACTTAATAACTTTACAGAAAAAAAGCGGTTAGTTTGCTACCCCGAGTCCCGCTTTTAAAGCTTATCGGCACCAAATCTTAAAATCGTAATTCCCCATAATAGGTTTTGGGGTCAACGGCTTTCAAAAATTATTCCCCTTTCCAAAGTTTACAGTAGAAATTAGTTACAGGATTTTAAATTAGGGCCAATTATGAAAAAATTCCTGGGTCTATAATTTCTTTGTTGCCCATAGCAACCAATCCCCCTACTAGAAGGCGAATTTTTTTCAAAAATTCGGTTTTTTGGGTCACTTTTGCCCCAATTTTTCCCACAAAAATTCGTTTTGGTCCCAATTACTTCGGCACGAAAAACGTTTAAAAAAAAAGCTATTTCCAGCGCCAGAGCCTGCAGGTGCTGTAGAACGTTGTGCCAGCTTTTAAAAAATGCAGAGGGAAACTTGTTTGGGCCATACAAGTTGGTTTTAGTTGACAGCACATACTGCCACCCCTCTTAAAAATCGCTTACTATAAAATGCCCGGCACTTAGGGGGCAAAAAAGACCAAAAAACTAAGCAGGAAAGTAGCCGAAAAGTCATGGCAGCAAAAGCTGGAAAAAAAAAACGGGGACTCAGGTGGCAAAATTTTGGAAAAGTGTGGAGGGGACGGCGGGAGCCACAGCACATAGGAGACAGTGGCACAATGACATTCTGGAAGTGGCAAAAAAATACCGGCCCCAGATGGCAATACACAGTGTGGAGTCACGGTGGCAGCAGCATAGGCAGGGCATGGGACA
>JAODAL010026932.1:0-30000 GCA_025379985.1 Phyllomedusa bahiana
ACATTCCTTTCTAAACCCATATTGGAAACTACACCCCTCATGGAATTTATCCAGGGGTGTAGTGAGTATATCGACCCCACAGGTCTTTCACAATTTCTTTTAGCATTAGGCTGCAAAAATGAAGAATTTCAATTTTTTTCCTTCAGTCTACAATTTTAGCTGAAAATGTTTTATTTTTTTTTATAAGGAATCCTGGAAAAAAGCACCCCAAAATGTATTACACAATTTCTTTCAAGTTCATCAGTACCCTATATGTGGGTGTAAACTGCTGTTTGGGCACATGGCAGGGCGTACAAGGGAGGGAGTGCTATTTGGTTTTGGAATGCAGATTTTGGTGGGTGCCATGTCACACTTACAAAGCTCCCAAAGTTGCAGAACAGGTGAAACCTTCCAGAACTCGCCCCATTTTGGGTTCAACACTCCTTACGAATCTCATCTAGGGGTGTATTGTGCATTTTGGCAGCACATGTATATATTTTTTTTTTTAGCATTGGGCCATGAAAAAAGGAGGAGGAGGGAATGCAGTTCCGCCATTGTTATTTGGGTTTCATTTTTACAGCATTCACTGTGCGGTATAAATGAAAGGATAATTTTACTATGCGGGTCTGTACAATTGCAATTACTTTTAAACAATAGAAATGTGTTTGTAAAAAATTGTGTTTTTATGTCGTTATAGTCTCATAGCCATAACCTTTTTATTTTCCTGTATATGGAATTGATTAGGGACTTGTTTTCTGAGGGATGAGTTGCCGTTTTCATTGGTACCATTATGGTGGGCATATGATGCTTTGATCACTTTTAATCAAGGTTTTTGTGAGGTGTTTTGAACAAAATACATCAATCCTGGTATTGTTTTTTATTTGTATTGTTTACAGAGATCACCGTGCGGTATAAATGACAAGCTTGCATTACTCAGCAAGTTGTTACGATTAGAGCAATACCCAATTTCAAAAAGGAAAACACATTTTTGCATCGTCATAGTCTGAGAGCCGATACCCAATTTATGTATTTTTTTTTTATTTTGAAGTGCCTTAAAAAGAATGTGTAAAATAGTATTTATGCATCAATATCTTATGATAGCCATAACTTTTTGATTTTTCCATATACAGAGAGGTGTAAGGGCCTTTGTTTTGCAGGATTAACTGACGTTTTAAGTGGCATCATTTTGGCGTTTATATGAGTTTTTGATCGCTTTTTATTCCATTTCATGTGCTGTGGGAACCATGTTTTGTTTTTTTTTCTATGATGTTCACAGTGCTGGTTAACCCCTTACCAATATTGGATGTATGGATACGTCCTGATGCCGGTAAGCGGCTTTGTAGCGGGATTGCAGCGCGATCTAATTGCAAAGATGGCTATGGCGTCTAAATCAATGAGGAACGGTGCCGCGCTCCGTTCCTCACTACGATCCGGACATCAGTGGTGACAACACTGTGTCCCGATTGCTGAACGTGGCAGCTGGACACCTTGTGAAGACTTCCATAGCTGCCATGTTTTCAATTTCCCCACTTCCGGCCCCAGGCAGGAAGTGGGAAAACTGCCATCTTTGTACACCCTATGTATTGTATTACAATGTATTAGGCTGTATAAATGAACGCACCCGCTAGTGGTGAAGTGCCTTATCGGGACTCAAAGTTAAATAAAAAAAAAAAAAAAGTTTTAAAGTGTAAAAAAAATAAAAAAGTATTAAAAGTTCAAATCACCCCTTTCGCCATTTTACAAATTACACATATTTGGTTTTGATTTGGTATTGCCACGTCCCAAAAAGTCATATCTATTAAAATCTAACATCATTTATCCCACAGGGTGCACACCGTAGAAGCAAAAAAATTCCACAAATTCCAAAATTGCGTTTTTTTGGTAATTTCATGTGCCATAAAAATTGGAATAAAATTGATGAAAAAAGTTGTATACATTCCAAACTGCTAGCAATAAAAAGTACACTTCAGTCCGCAAAAATGCCCCTTACTCACGTCCGTAGGTGTTAGTACAAAAAAGTTATATGGCACCGTGGTGCAGATTTCAAGAAAAGAAAATGTTTGGAATTTTTTTACGGTACCAAAACATTACAGAAACCATACATGTTTGGTATTGGCGGATGTGTATCAACCTGTAGAATACAGATAACATGTAAGGTTTTTTTTTCACATTTTGCCCCACTTACAATTTTTTGCTGTTTCCCAGTATATTCTATGGTAATATGAACAACACCATTAGAAAGAACATCATGTCCCGCAAAATAAAAGCCCTCATACATCTATGGAAAAATAAAAAAGTTATGGCTTTCAGAAGGCGAGGAGGAAAAAAATTAGAGCCATATTATTATGACCGTCCATCAGGAAGGGGTTAAATAACATGACAGATTTATAGGCTAGGTCACTCTGTCTTTTCTTTAAGGCCGTGTTCACACGGCTTATTCAAGCCGTATTTGCGCGACGGATCCCGCCCGCAATACGGCTTGAATAAGGGGCGGGGGCGCGGTGGCGGCGCTGCTCGCCGACCCCATAGACTTGCATTATCCACGGCGCGTATTGCGCCTGGATAATGTGCACGTCACTGTCTACCCGCCCGGCGGATTCGCCGAGCGGGGAGGAGCGACAGAATCCACTGTTCTCCATGAGAACTGTGGATTACTGTAATGACTGCGACGGATTGGAGCCGCACTGAAGCGCAAATACGGCGCGCAGTACGGCTCCAATCCGCGCCGAAATAAGCCGTGTGAACATGGCCTTACTGTCATGAACGCGATTGATCGCGTCAGCTACGGGGTTAATGGCCTGCGGCTAGAACTAACTCTGACCGTGAGTGATGCAGCATGGGACCAACTGTAATATACAGTTGGTCCCATGTTGTGATTGTGCAGGCGCTGCTTGAGAGCCCGCATGATGTCCAGGACGTACCATACATCCATTTGCGGGAAGTCAGTTTCTGCTAAGACATATAGGTATGTCCAATGTCGGGAAGGGATTAAAAGAGGATGTAAAATCTTAGCCAAAGGGTCAAAGACATTCAGGTTTTATCATGAGTGTTATGGAACAATATGACATTAATTTTCGCGTGTTTATCCTCCCACTCTACCCAATAGAGCTGAAAGATCTGGCAGTCTGTGACTGGCACTAATTCTACCAAATCAGTGTCAAAGTACTGAAGTGCTAAAGGTGCCAAACAAAAACCTTGTCTAAATTTTTGGCTCTGTTGTAACCTATGCCTCATTGTAATTTCCATCACTGTATAAATTTGCTGATTTGCCTACTGGAGGTACCTAATAAAATACATGTTTTAAAAAAAAAAAAATTTTTTCTATCCGCCAGGGCAATACTGGGTTGATAGATTACAGATGGATTGTTTTAGATGATCATTATTCTTTGTATGAGAACCGTCATGAAACATTAGTGGTTTTATATCTTATCCAGATAAGATTAAGGTAATTACATGGTTTATTATATGTGAAACATAGATAAGAACATGTCCCAGTGAAGAAAGTAATAGTAACTGAACTCATACAAACATGTAGATTATGTACCAAACATTAATGCCATAAAACTGAAAAAAACACTGCAGTGTGTATCCTTGTGTTTTTAAACATTCTGAACAAATTAAGAAATTAAAGTAAAGGGGTAAAACAAAACTGTAGACAGAAAAGCTTCCTTTACACGGTATACATCTTTGACAGTAAAATGCAAATAAAAAGTACATGTTTATAAACACCTTAATTTTTTAAAATTTTAAATGTAATCATGCATTTTTATGGTGTTTTTCATGGGTTTATATTGTTTTCTATTAAGCATAATTTTGTACATGCTTCTGACCATGAGAAAAACACTGGGAAAAAGCAATACCGAAAGTATGGTGAATAAAAATAAATAAATAATTGAAACAGCCTAAAATAAGTCACAAATGAAAATGCATTGTTTCTGGTGTGTTTTAAATGTATATATTGTTAAGTAACGTCTGGCTGAAGCATTTTGGCCAATAAAAAACATATCCCAAAAATTTTTTATTTTTCACCACAAAGCAAAAGCGTGAAACCAACTTGAAGAAGACTTGTTCAATAGATTCCTATGGAGTCGAGAGTGCACACAGATCACTGAAGACCCCTGTGCAAAGACAGCATATAAACCACTTCTGCCAGCATACTCGCAAGTTGCATCTCTAGAGAACAGCGTGCACCTCGGCTGTTACCAGAAAAGACATTTATCAACTATCCACAGAAAAGGTGGCACCCCCACAGATTACTAAAATGGGTAGTCTCATCAACCCTATAGACTTTGACTGGATCTGCAGAGCACAATCCTGCCCACCTCTCCATTCAAATTGAAACACCAAATGACCACAGTAGGAAATATTGGGGGAGACGGGACCCCTATGCTAATGATACTGGGGATAGGTGAAAAATGTATTTTCTGGGCAAACCCCTTAGTATCTAGTATACAATTTATTAGTAAAAAGTGGCTATGAATATTAAGCTAGTTTTAAATGAATGTTGGGTAATAAGACTTGAGTGAGTGCTGAAAATTAGACCAAGAAAATAGCGAAATCTTGTGACTGTTTTAGTGATCATGGTCTTTTTTTTTAAATTTTTTTATTTTTTTTAAAGTGTTTATTTTTAAGAAAACATTTTCCACAAACTTTGAGGGTGAAAAAATACAAGCATAGACATCATTCGTTCCACATAGGTACAGCATTTAGCATCAAGTACAGTTTGAATTTTGCAAATATGAGCTACCGTCAGTGTTAAAGTAAATACGGTAAATACCTCCACAAATGCAACAGACGCTAACATTGCAGCATGAGATGTAATTCCATTCTTCATTCTTTCCCATTTATCCCAGTAACACATCTAGTTTTATAGATCTAAATAAAAAGCCATTCAATCATTGTACCCCGATGCCCCCCCCCCCGCCCCCCACATATCTGAACTAAACCAAGGAAACCGAGTTTCTGATTCAGAAAATCATGAACATCCGACCAAAAGGCCCGAATCATGGGGCACTTCCATATCATGTGAAAGAGGTAACCGAGCGCATTTTTGCATCGAGTACAAAGTGGGCTAAGCAATTTGCCCATAACAGCCAATCTTGCTGGTGTATAATATACTCTGTGGAGCCACTTAATCTGTATCAGCTGATCTCTAGCACTGATCACTATGGTCCTCCAGGTGGACGCCAATTCTTCCAGGTGGTGGGATTCCAGGTCAGGAATATCCCCACACCAACGTTCAAAGGCATTGTTACGTGGGGAAGGTTGACACATCATAATACTCTTGTAGAAGGTGGAAACTGGCTTTACAGGGTCCTGTCATCTGGCTACCTGCTCTAGGGCGCCACGTGCCAGTTTTATGTTCCCTCCCACAAACTGTTTTACACATACATGGCGCAGCTGAAAAATTTCTGAACAGGGTTCCCTTCTGCATTCATATCTGTCTATTAACTCCGGAAAATCAAGAAATTGCCCATCCATATACAATTGACCCAAATATTTGATACCCTTCCGTGGCCATATTTCGAAATCCAATAGGGATTCCAGTTCAGGAAGTTTTTTATTCCTCTATAGCGGTATATATGGTGACCATGAGTCTCCCTCTCCCTCGCTGTGGTAAATTTCAACAAATCTCTTCCATATTGCTACAGGCGCCGCCATAGTAGCCGTATAGTGCTGAAACTGGTATTTCCCCTGTCTATACACCAAGTTCCCAAGCGCTTCGTAAGACCCCACCAGTGCTGCTTCTAGTACTACTGCAGGATTATTTCGATCAGCTCTGATCCACCACCCTGCATAGCCAGTTGTACAGCCACATAATAAATGTAGAAATCTGGAAGCGCTAGTCCTCCATCCTCATAAAGAGCTTTTAGCGTGGGCCTCCCTATTCTAGGGGTGCCCCCCAACCAAAGAAATGATGAGACCAGTTTCCCCAAACACTGAAAATGTTCTTGAGGGATCAGGATAGGTGCAGCTCTGTATAAGTATAACAACTTGGGCAAAAGTACCATTTTAATGGCATTGATCCGTCCCACCAGAGTAAGAGGGAGTGACCTCCAGGACATCAATTTCTTGGCAATCTCTTGCATCGCTATCGAGAGATTAAGGGTCACAAATCTCTGTACATCTCTGTGTACCTGTATGCCAAGATATTTAAACTGATCTGAAACCTCCAGTTGGCTTCTTGGGGAAATCTCCTCCTTTTGGACATCATCTACCGTAAATAGGACCGATTTAACCCAATTTACTTTCAGGCCCGAGAAGGATCCAAAGGAGACCACCTCATCCAGGAGGGCATCTAGGGATTCCCGTGGGTCCGCCAGGTAAACTAGCAAATCATCGGCATACAGGGACACCTTCTCTGTTATCCCCTGGATTTCCCACCCCCTTATCAATGAGTTATTACTAATAAGTAGCGACAAAGGCTCAATGGCCAGTGCGAACAATAGAGGGGAGAGGGGACATCCTTGCCGAGTGCCCCTCTCGAGAAAGAAGCAGTCGGACAAGTACCCATTCACCAAAACCCTAGCAATTGGTTTCCAGTACAAGATCTGGAGCCATCTAAGGAATTCTTTAGGGAAGCCCATAGCTATCAACATCGCCCACATAAACCTCCACTCTATTGTATCGAACGCTTTCTCATCATCAAGCGACGCAATTACTCCGTGGCCTGCATTTTCATGTTTCGTTTGCAAGTTAGTGAAGAGTCTCCTCAAGTTAATGTCTGTAGATTTCCCCGGCATAAACATGTATTGGTCCCCGGCAATAATTGAAAGGATAATGGAGTTAAGTCGTGTCACCAAGACTTTGGTTAATAACGTAACATCTATATTTATAAGGGAGATAGGGCGATACGATTTACATACATCCGGCGGCTTATTCTGTTTGTGGATGACTACTATGGTCGATTCATACTGAGACAGGGGCAGTCGCCCTTTATCAAAGGCCTGTCTGAAGACCTCAACAAGTCGGGGCCTAATCTCTTCTGCGTATATTTTAAACCATTTAACCCGTATTCAATCTGGGCTTGGGGCTTTACCAGGTGCCATCTGTCTGATAGCTCTTCTTCCGTGACCGGATCTGCCAAAACTTCTCTTGCTTCCGCTGGCAGTGTCGGGAGGGAGATCAAGTCGAGGAATCCCTTAATTTCAGCGTCTGTGTAGTGAAGTTTAGAGGTATATAAGTTAGCATAATACTCAGCAAACTGATCTGCAATGCCCTTCGAGTCTGTCACCAACTCTTCTCTTGAGTTACAGATCCCGGCAACTACCGTTTTGGGCGTTTCTGTTTTGGCCAAGAAAGCCAGTGCCCTCCCATTTTTGTCGCCCTCAGAGAAGATCATGTGTCTCTGCGACAGTAACCTCTTCTGTGTATATTGGGTGAGAAGTAGGTTGTAAGCCCTCTGTAACCCTTCCAACTTGCTCTTATGGTCCTCGTCAGTCTGCCTTCCATAGTCTCATTCTGCCTGTGCCAGCTCCCCCTCCAGCTCTACTCTAAGCCTGTCAAGAATCGCTCTGTGGGCAGCTATAGCATTAATGAGGGTTCCCCTGGTCACCGCCTTAAATGTGTACCATTCTATCATAGGGTCAATGGTACCTTTGTTAGTCTCCCAGTAAATACCCATGCCTTCCCTACACCTCTCCTCCACTGCTGGTACTTGCAACCATTTAGGGTTTAGCCTCCACCGTCTCATAGCCCCCGCAATCTGCTGAGAAACCCGTACTAGTAGGGGGGGCATGATCTGAAAAAAAAAAAAAAAAAAAAAAAAAACCTTTAGGCAAATAATCCGCTGCTACAACCTGTGGCAATAGGTCCTTGCTAGCAAATGCTAGGTCGATAGAGAGAGACCCTGAAGCAGCCGCATAACATGAGAACTGCCTGTCCTCTGGGTGCCTCCATCTCCACACCTCAGTCAGGCCACATGACCCAGCACACAGCCCTAAGTAGGGGTCATGCGACGTCCGCGGGCGTAGACGATCCATTTACCGGGCATAGCGTTGAGTTAAAATCGCCCATAAGCAGGACAGGAGTCGCCGGATACTGTGCCAACAGGGTTGCCATTTGTTCCAGGACCACGCTAGAAAAAGGCAGGGGGACGTATATTCCTCCCAGGACATATTCGAGTCCACGGACTCGAACATGCATCAGGACGAACCTACCCGATGGATCAACGTGGATATGCACTAACGAAAATGGGAGACCCTTCGCCACCAATATTGAGACCCCTCTTGCGTAATTAGAGTACACCGCATGATAACATGAACCTATCAATGGTCTTTTCAGTGCCATAACCTTTTGCCCTATAAGGTGTGTCTCTTGCAATATCTTAATATCAGGGTTGTATGGACGCAAAAAATTAAAGACCAGAGCTCTCTTAATTTTGCAATTCAGACCTCGGACGTTCCAAGAGATCACATTACATGACGCCATTTGGAGGTTCTAAATAACATCTACCATTAGGTGACCAGGGCCCAGACGTCGACACGCAATTCACACCACTCATTCGAACAGTCATACCATTCACACACCATAACTGCGAAACTAATAAACAATCCCTTACCCATACCTCCCTGCCCATTCCGTCCCAACATGGATGAGCTTTGTACCCTTAACTGACTATGAAGAAACATCCAACTCTTCACTCCATAGGGGAGTGTGCCTAAAACGAAATCTACTATAGCTCTTTCCCTAAACTGTCAGAAAAAGAGCTATGCTAAAAAAAACACCCCCCAAACAATTTAAGGGGAAAAAGGAAGAACCAAGTCCACTGCTTAGGAGAAAAGGAAAATAAAAAATGGGGTGTATAGTAGACATAAGATGAAAAAGAAAACCCTCATCTCCGAGCTCCGCTCACAATATAAACAATCCCCTAAAAAAGGGATGACCCTCACATTAGCCTATTTCGGAAGGATCCCTACCCAAAATGCTGGGTCTCTGCCAAGACATATAACCTTTTCCCAAGTCTCCCCAAATTCTCTTGGTTCTCTCATCACAAAGACGCAAAAAGAGATGACCTTTCAGCGTCTTCCATCTCGACGTCTATCCAATCAGTCGTTCGCTTCTTCAGGGGTGGAGAAGAGTAAGACTTTGTCTTGGTTCTGGACTCTCAGGCGCGTTGGGTACAGCATGGAGTACCTGAGACCAAGATCCCGTAACCGATTTCTCACAGAAGTGACCTGTCGCCTCTTCTTTTGGACCTCCGTCGTATAATCAGGATAAAAGGATAGCCGCGTGTTTTTGTATTTTATCTCGCCTTTTTTCTTTGCAGCTGCTAGGATTGCATCTCTGTCCCGATAATTAAGCACTTTCATAATGAAAGGACGAGGAGGTGATCCCGGTGGTAAGGATTTGGTTGGAATCCGATGAGCTCTTTCAATAACGAAACAGGAGGATAATGAAATTGGGTCTAGCACTTGACGAATAAGATTCTCTGTAAATTTTTCTGGAGCATCTCCCTCTGCTCTTTCTGGGAGACCCAGTATACGCACATTATTTCTGCGATTGCGGTTTTCTGCATCTTCCACTCTATCTTGCAGGATTTTAATCTGCTGTTGCATTGTGGTGGCTGCCCGCTCCTGGTTGACCGTAGCATCCTCCACCTCACTGATACGGCGCTCTGCCTCTGTAGTTCTTTCTCGCACTCTATCCATATCCGCCCTTAGGCGGTTCAGGTCAGACTGGATATGGTCTATTTTAGGAAGCAATAGCCGCCATATTCTTGTCAGTGTCCAGCATAGCCTGCGGGGCAGAAACCTCCTCCTCTGTTTGACTCATAGCATCCACCGATTTAGCTGCAGGCGGCTGAGAGGATCCGGTTTTGCGGCCCATATATCCTCAAGCCTCAACGTGATAGATAAGGAGCTGCGTGGGATCTGTGACCAACCCTCACTCTCCCCAGACAGTCTAAGGATGTAGAAGACTCCTCGGGGCCAGTTGCGGATACCTCCTGTTGCCCACAGCAACCCCAATGTGGAGATGCCACACAGTTCTATTGGTGTGGAGTATGTATTGGGGGCACGCTCATAGGATTCTGAGTTACCTCCCGGATTTCTGTCTGCGATGCGGCTTACAATAATGAATTTCTACGGATGTAAATCACGAGCTCAGTATCAGGATGTTTCTCAATTCTAGGGGGAACATAATGTAGGCAGGTAGATCTCCAAAACTGCTCAAGAAAGCCACAGCAGCTCAGTCAGTCTCTAGCACAGTCCGGCACCAATCAGGAGCACAGAGCACTAAAATGGAGTGCAGGTGCACAACTCTAGCATGCAAATCACAGGTGGTGGGGAGTGTGCCCTAAGGTATCCTGCAGTCCTTGATCCAGGATCCGCACTTTAATACCCCTTTAGGGGTCTGCGTCCTGCATAGCTTCACCCTGCTCGCCAGGCAGACATGCAGCGCGCCCTGCGCCGGCTTCCTCTCTTGTTCCTCGCTGCCTGCTATTACACCAGGTACCTGCCTCTGCGCCGGGACTCCTGCGGTCGCTCGCATGGCACCCTCCTGCTCACTCCGGTGTCTGCGACTCTCCGCTCTGCTCGCTCCGATGACACTACCAGCGGGGGCGATCCGCCGGCCGTGGACAAGCTGCGTGCCTCTCACTGCGCTGCGGCCCCTGCTGCACCTCCGCACTAACAACAGGGCAGAGTAAGATGGCCACTGCCTCGGGCCCGCTTCACCGCTGCACACACTCAGGTAAGGATTTTCGAGCCTTGCTTGTAGGGTCCGACTGCCCAGGGGCATTGACCAGGCGTTTGGATGACTAGGTGTGGTAATTTCAACCAGTTTAGCCGGGATTACAGGATGAAACACAGGATTTCTGCGGAGCTCACAACTCGTGCGTCCTCACACCATGCCGGCAGGCCACGCCAGTGATCATGGTCTTTTTTTTAAATTTTTTTTTATAAACAATTTTATTGACACCGCAGAAATATACAGGAATACAATATATCAAAGTAAAAACTTGTCAGTGTCCATTTTTGCAAAAGCAGCCCCAACAACAATAAACAAACAACCCTCCACCCCCACCCCATTGCACATACAGTCTTAGAATTAACAATTTTGTCCCTGAGTTACTCTAAAATACGGGTCTCGGTCGCCTCAGAAGATCCTCTCACCAATCTAAAGTTTACCCCTCAATCTAACCTGAGGTGGGCCCAGGTCGTCTGCCAAAACTTTGCGTAGGTGCCACATCGTGTCTTTAAAAGGGAATACTACCTCTTTTATTTCCTGAGGTGCCAGGAATTTTTCAATAAAAATTCTCCATTTACGGAAAAATCCCTTGACCCGTTGCTCTTTATTATTCTCCACCTCCC
This sequence comes from Phyllomedusa bahiana, assembly GCA_025379985.1. Taxonomy (NCBI): domain Eukaryota; kingdom Metazoa; phylum Chordata; class Amphibia; order Anura; family Hylidae; genus Phyllomedusa; species Phyllomedusa bahiana. Next base: position 11,292 of record JAODAL010026932.1, read on the forward strand.
GTTTATCCAACATGAGAAAATGTTTAACCATCAATATCACCATTTCAATGGAGGGGATATCTCTGTCAAGCCACCGCTTCAGTAGACACCTTTTTGCAACAAAAAGGAAAATATGAGCCATAGTTGAAATTTTTGTTTCAGTCTGATCTATATGAAACAGCATAAGATAAGGAGATAGATCCACCTCCAAATCTAGATGAGTAAGAAGTAAATTCAGTAATTGCTCCCAGAAGTCCTGGGATTTTGGGCAGGCCCACATGCCATGATATAAATCCGCACCCGGCAGACGCCATTTAGGACATGCCACCAGTCTATCTGGCGCACTCGGGTGAGGAGGTACATCAAACGCATATATCGCATGGTGTAAAAGTTTAAATTGGGATTCTCTCCAGTTTTCACATGGAATAATTTCCGTATTAGCACCCATCCATCTAACATCTGGCCTGGCAATTCAGGATCCCCTAATCTGCGCGCCCACCGTGCAAAAATTTTAGGTTGGTTTCCATCCCCGAGATATTCCCTGAGAGTCTTATACAAAAAGGACAAGGAATTTTTGCGTGGAGATACCCCTATAAAGGTATCGAACCTATTTGGCTGAAATTCTTTCATATAATTCTTCAAACGGTTTCGCAAAAAACCCAGGACCTGAGCATAACCTAAATAGCAACCTCCCGGAGCCCCTAGTTTAGACACAACTTCCTGGCAAGATAAAAAACGTTTTTCCGACTGATGGAAGAGGTGACTAACTGTTGTAATCCCCACATTACGCCATCTCCTAAATTCCGGATTTTCGCCCCCTTGCGGGAATTCTGGATGGCCCCATAGAAACAGGTGTTTAGAACAGAGAAAGGAGAGCCCCATCAATTGTCTAACCGCCTTCCACGCAGCCACTGTATCCTTTATGACCAAAGAGCTCCTCACATAGAGAGGGATATTAGAGTACTTGGTATGTAATAAACTATTTAAACACCAGGGCTTCACTAGATTGGATTCAAGAGACAGATTGGAGAAAAAGGTTGACTTCTGAATCCAATCTATGCTGTGTCGTAACAGACATGCGAGATTGTAGGTTCTAATATCCGGGAACGCCAATCCCCCCCTGTCCTTAGGAAGCATTAGTGTCTTCAACGCTAGCCTATGGCGTTTATGAGCCCATATAAATGAGGAGAAAAGTCTATTGAGTTTACGGACATCCGTATGTTTGAGCAATAAAGGGATAGTCTGCATAAGATATAGAACTTTGGGAAGACTAATAATTTTCACTAAATTTATCCGGCCTGACAAAGATAGAGGCAAATTATTCCACTTCCCTAACTCAGACTCGATTTTAAGGATGATGAGGCAGTAATTTAGTATATATATAGATTCGGGACGTTTTCCAATATGAATCCCTATGCTAGTCGTGACCAGTTTAGCCGGAAACTTGTGATGAACCGCCAATTGAGCCAAAACCCCTTTTGGTGAAATATCCAGTATCTCACACTTAGAGACATTCACACGAAGGCCAGAGGATTTCCCAAATTTCCGGATAAGAAAAAAAAAAAGGATAATTACATAATCTGGATCTGACATGAACATCAAAATATCATCAGCAAATAATGCTGTTTTTATGCGCATATCACTGATCTTGATTCCTAATATATGCCTGTCCTGCTCAATTGCCCTAACCAGAGGTTCTATCGAGAGGTTGAACAACAGTGGGGAAAGTGGGTAGCCCTGACGAGTGCCCTTTTGGAGATCAAAAACCGGTGACAAGAAACCTGGGGTGCAGATTCTAGCCTTAGGCAAGCTGTACAAAGATCGCAGGAAGACCGTAAAAGCTCCTGAAAAGCCCATAGAATCAAGCACCCTGTATAGCCATTCCCACGATACATGATCAAAGGCCTTCTCGGCGTCGATAGTCATAATTGCCGGAGATGGATACAGCTGCGGATTCATTTTTATCGCATCTAATACCGAGAGCACCCTGCGAATATTTGTAACAGCTGACCTGCCCTGTACAAAGCCTACCTGCAGTGGTGAAATAAGGTTAGGCAACAGGGCAGCTAGTCTGTCGGCCATGATCTTCGAGACAGGCTTCAGATCAACATTAATCAGAGATATAGGTCTATAGGAGGCCGCTAAAGATAGATCTTTGTCAGGTTTTGGTAATAATTTAATATATGCGGTATTCATAAGTTCAGGGATGGTTTCTCCCTCCAAATACCCATTATATAGAGTTAGCAGATCTGGGGCAATTTGCTCACTTAATATTTTATAGAATTCAACAGTGTAGCCGTCGGGGCCAGGTGCCTTATTATTCTTTAACGATTTAATCGCAGATTTTAACTCTTCTAGGGTAACCGGTGAATTCAGGTGTTCCTTATCAGATTCTGACAAAGTCGGTAATTTTAAATCATGCAAAACAAAATCAGATTCCGGTTCGTTTTGTCTGTTTTCAGTGTAAAGATCTTTATAAAATGCCCTAAAAATTTCGTTTATATCCCTCGGATGAGAATGAAGGAGGCCTGTTGCATCCCTTAATGGAGTAGGGTGGATCGGACCTCTCTGGCCCCGGGCAAGATTTGCCAGTTATTTGCCACATTTGTTCCCATAACGGAATAGTTTGGCCTCTTTAACAGAAGTCTCAATAGCCTCCCTTCTTTCCAGCCAGCTCTCATAATTTTCCTTAGCTGCATGCCAGGCCCGTTTAGTCATTGGGTTGACATTCCCTTGTAAAGCTGTGTACGCAACCCTCAGAGCTGAACTAAAGTATTCTATCTTTTGCCTAATCTCCTTTTTGATTTTGGTGACATGTGATATTATACGCCCTCTCAATACCGCCTTCGCTGTATCCCATAAAAGTTGCGGGGTACTTGCATGTTCTGCGTTCAATGTCCTAAATTCGACCCACCAGCCCTGCAACATGAGCCTAAAGTCCTCCTTATCCGCCAAGTAAGTCGGGAATCTCCAGATAAACTCGTTTCCTCTTGGGAAAGTGTCTCTTAGAACTAGTAACACTGGGGCGTGGTCGGATATGGCGATGTCCCCTATCTCAGAATCTTGTACTCGGGCTCTCATGGAAGCAGAAACTAAGCCATAGTCGATGCGAGACCAAGAGTCATGAACAGGAGAGTAAAAAGTATACTCCCTCCCTTCAGGATGTAATGATCTCCATGCATCAACCAGGCCCGTCTGCTCCATAAACATTTCCAGTGTCTGGTTGTGTCGCATCTGCCCTATTCCATTTGTACTGGATCGTCTGCGGTCTTCCCTGGCATTTAAAATCACATTGAGGTCCCCCCCTACCACCTTCAATTCGGTAGTGTCCATCATGATCCTGCTAGCCAAATCACTAAAGAAGCCAGTTTGTCTATCATTTGGACCATAGATATTATAGACTCTTATGGACTCTGAATTATTTGCCAAAGTAACTCTATGTTCCCTGCCTTCTACATCCCTACTTTGGTCCACCACCTTGTATTGCAGATTTTTATGTAATAATGTTATTACTCCCGCTTTGGATTGTTTAGCTGGGGATCCCAAGACCTCTCCTACCCATAGTTTCTGTAACGGTGGGGTGGTGGATCCGCTGGACCACCGCAAGCGATGATAGTTAAGTCACGCCAGGGAACGGAATCTAAGTAGCCCCCGGTTTTCACCAGAGCCCGCCGCAAAGCGGGATGGACTTGCTGCGGCGTGAGGCTACCAGGTCGTCCCCTCTGACGTGACTTGCTTGCGATGGCGGCCGAGGTGCAGCGTGGTACAGAGTCGTAGTCCGAGAATCGTAGTCGGCAGGCAGAAGGTCAAGGCAGCCGGCAATGGTTCGTGGTCGTAGACAGGCAGGAAGGTCCGGGCAGGCGGCAGAGGTTCGGAGTCGAGAAACGTAGCAAGAGGTCTGGTACACGGTAGGGCGAGAATATACTTAGGAAACGCTTTTACTAAGGCACGAGGCAACATAGATCCAGCAAGGAGTGATTGTGGACCGTGACCTTAAATAGGGGAAGCGCCCGGCAATTAGCCAATTATCGGGGCGGTGGCCCTTTAAATCCCCGAGAACGAGCACACGCCTTAGGAAACGGGCACGCGCGCCTCGGCCGGCAGAGGGCGTGGACGGCACAGGAGCGAGGTCAGGTGAGTCCCCGCAGGAGCGGACCCCCGGCTCGTCCCGCGGCGGCACCCGACCCCGGTGGGAGCGGGGCAGGCCACGACAGTTTCCTCATCCTGAAGAAGTCGGCCTCCTCCAGGTGTGTCTCTTGGAGCAGGGCGATGTCCGCCTTCAAGCGCTTTAGATGTCTTAGTACTATTATTCTTTTGTGAGGCGACCGGAGACCTTTCACGTTCCATGTGACAATACGCATAATGGATTTGACCTAAATATTTCACTTGACTATAGTGCAAACCCCGAACATCCCCTAAGTAACTGAAACTGTAAACATGCTGGATAGAAAGATTTAATCCAACTGTCCTGTAACATGAAAAATGCACATCTTAGACTAAAGACGGGAGTGTCCCCATCTCCTAAGAATAAAGTGCCATTGAACTTCCTTTTTTCCGCCATGTCAAGCAAATCCTGCCGTAGAATACTCCACATGGTGTCCCCTTCCCCCTCTACCCCACTCCTTCCTCAAAGATGTTTGGTTTCAGGCCCATGCACCATGTGCGCCTTATTAAAAATAAGTCCTAACGAGCTGAACAATTTAGAACAAACCAGATCAAAACAAAATAAGTCAGACCCCAGATATTAGTCCGGCTAAACAGTCAACATCTTGGCACCCAAGAAACATTGCACCTCCAGAAGTCAACAGGTTGCATACAATAGGTTAAAAACATAACCCCATATAAAGGATACATCCGGGACTATCAGTGACTAACACCGCATAACCGCTGCAGAGTATCAGGTGACACTAGAAGCATCTCTCCTTTGTCTCTTATCCCGACCTCGGAGCTCCACAGACTCTCGGACCGGCGTTGACCATCAGTCAAGATCACTTGCAGTCCCAGGCCTTCCACAGCAGACTGCGGGGTCCTGGAAAAAAAGAGGGGGGCCGTCCGCCTGGAAAACCTTCAGTGTCGCCGGATAAAGTTGAGCAAATTTCTTTTTCAAGTTATGTAATTCGGAACAGATTGCTGAGAAAGCTCTTCTTCTTCTGGTCACTTCCGCGGAAAAGTCAGCAAACAATAATATCCTGCAGCGGTGTAATTCGATCTCGGAGCTTTTTGATCTATATGCTGCCAAAATCTCCGTCTTGTCGAGTAGCCCAAAGTATTTACAAATTGCCGGTCTTGGTCTCTCTATCTTCCTCCTGTCTGGGTCAGCAGCCTCTTTTCTCCGTTCGGGACCCAAGCGGTGGGCCATTTCAACTTTACATTTCCTGAGAATCCCTAAATATTGTGGAATCTCGTTTTCACAAAGATTGGTCAGGGCGCAAATGGACAAAGTCTCAGGGACCCCTATTAATTTCAGATTACTTCTTCTGGACCGGGGCTCTAAATCGTCACAGTTTTGGTTGTTTTTGGCCATTTCTTGGAGTTGGGATACTGCAAGTCCTCTACATCTTTCCCCAGTGCTGAGGATTCTTTCTTCAGCATCATCTAACCTCTCGTCGTGCTGGGCTACAGTCCTTGTAGTTCTTTCAGTGTTGTTCCCACCATCCCAGTAAAAGAAGCTTGCGGGTTTCTGGCAGAATGACTTTGGCCACTTCCAATGTTTATTTGTTTTAAATCTGTGATGCTGAATCTTGAGGACATGAACTCATCAGGATCTTGGTTCACCATGGCAGAGCTGTCTGAAAGCTGGGACTTGCTATTCTCTCTGTGGTCACTAGATGTCGCTGTTTCTCCCTTTTGGTTCTTAACAGCACTCCTTGTACTAGAGGCCATTTTCAAAAGATATTTGTCCATTTATGGAAAAGGAATCCAAACAGGCCCGGACTGGCCATAGGGCAACCGGGCATTTGCCCGGCGGGCCGCTGGGGTCCGGGCCGTAGGGCCGGCTCGGATCGCCCTCCAAGGAGGACGGTGTCCCCCCCGAGGCTCGAATGCCCGGCGGCCGGTCCCGTGGCGCACTAAGGGCCCGCAATGGTCGATCAGGACCGGACCCCTTGTGGCAGGGGGCCGACGGCCCCCCTTTCGCCACACGGTGCACGGTCGGGTCACTGACCCGGCCGTGCAGCTATCACGGCCGCCGCCTGCACCGCGCGGTGCAAGCAGCGGCCGAGGCTGAACAGCTGGGATCTATGATCCTGTCTTTTCAGATCCCCAGCAGGGCGGGGCAGGTGCGCGATGTGATGACGTAATCGCGCGCCCGCTCCGCGGCCCTGCAGTCGGCTGCCGGCGGCCTGGGGGAAGACAGAAGAAGGGGAAAGCAGAGACTTCAGGTAAGTATTGGTTTTTTATTTATTTTTTTTAAAAATACCCGCCCCTGTCTGCCTATATACCAGCCCCCTGTCTGCCTGTATACACCAGCCCTCTCTCTGCCTGTATACACCAGCCCTCTCTCTGCCTGTATACACCAGCCCCCTGTCTGCCTGTATACACCAGCCCCTGTCTGCCTGTATACACCAGCCCTCTCTCTGCCTGTATACACCAGACCACTCTCTGCCTGTATACCCCAGCCCCTGTCTGCCTGTATACACCAGCCCTCTCTTGCCTGTATACACCAGCCCCCTTTTCTGCCTGTATACACCACCCTCTCCTCTGCCTGTATACACCAGCCCCTGTCTCCCTGTATACACCACCCCTTTCTCTCTGCCTGTATACACCAGCCCCCTGTTGCCTGTATAACCAGCCCCCTGTCTGCCTGTATACACCAGCCCTCTCTCTCCCTGTATACACCAGCCCCTGTCTGCCTGTACACACCAGCCCCCCTGTCTGCCTGTATACACCAGCCCCTGTCTGCCTGTATATACCAGCCCCTGTCTGCTGTATATACCAGCCCCCTTTTCTGCCTGTATACACCAGCCCCCTTTTCTGCCTGTATACACAGCCCCCTGTCTCCCCTGTATAACCAGCCCTGTTGCCTCTAATACCAGCCCCTGTCTGCCTCTATATACCAGTCCCTGTCTGCCTGTATAGACCAGCCCCCTGTCTGCCTCTATATACCAGCCCCTGTCTGCCTATATACCAGCCCCCTTTCTGCCTCTATATACATGTCCCTGTCTGCCTGTATACACCAGCCCCTGTCTGCCTGTATACACCAGCCCTGTCTGCCTCTATATACCAGCCCTGTCTGCCTATATACAAGCCCCTTTTGCCTATATACCAAGCCCGTCTGCCTATATACTGCCCCGTCTACCTTTTACCTGCCCCATTTGCCTATATACCTGCCCCGTCTCCCTATATACCTGCCCCGTCTGCTATAATACCTCCTTGTCGGGCCTTTTACCAGCCTTGTCTGCCTATATCCCTCCCTGTCTGCCTATTTTCCTGCCCTGCCCTGCCTATAATCCTGCCCTGTCTGCCTGTTTACCTGCCCTGTCTGCCTATTTACCACCCCTCCCTACCTATAGTGGCCCTGTCTATATACTAGCCCTGCCTGGCTACATACTGGCCCTCCCTGCCTACATATTTGCCCTAGCTGGCTAATTACTGCCAAACTGGCCCTAGCTGGCTAATTACTGGCCCTAGCTGGCTAATTACTGGCCCTACCTGGCTAATTACTGGCCCTACATGGCTAAATTACGGGGCCCTACTTGACTGATTACCGGGGGCAGCCCTAGCTACCGGGCTGATTACCGGGGCAGCCCAGCTACCTGGCTGTTTACCGGGGGTGCAGCCCCAGCTTCCTGGCTAGCTACTGGGGGCAGCCCTTGCTACCTGGCTAGTTACCGGGGGTGGGCCTTGTCTACCTACCTAATGGGGGGTCTGGGTATTAACTTTGCCACTTATCTGACATTTTTTAATTTTCTAATTTTTTAGGTGTAAACATATGCTGTTTTGGGAATTGATGGGAAAGTGCAGGAAAGAGAGAGGGGGTTAAGATGTATTTGTTGTAAATTCTACAGGGACCAGTTATGTAACCCATTAGAAGAAACACATTGCATGCTGTATGGACGGAGAAAGAATGGAAGGGAACGACTCATCAGGGAAGAAAATCATGGAGGTTTGGGCCAGAAGGAGAAAGAAAACAACTCCCATCAGCGCTGACGTCTCCTGTGAGTCCCTGCTGTGGGTAATTTTACTTCTATGTTGAATCAGTACTGTATTCATGTGATGTGATTGGTGGGGTTGTAGGTTATGGCTGGTGCTTATTAGTGTCAGTGTGGGCTTGTCCCTGATTGTAAGCAAGTGCACACCTGATCTGGGATGAGGGGGTTTCTCTGCATCACTGTTTTTTTTTACTTGTGTGTAAGGAGGCTTTCACACGGAGCGGTTTTGGTGCATTTTTTATGCGTTTTTTTGTGCAGAAATTTTACAGCATTAACTACTCTGCCTTTCGGGACAAAAAACCCCCAAAAACACACAAAAAAATGCACCAAAAACACATAAAAAATGCACCAAAAAGACATAAAAAATGCACCAAAAATGCTCCGTGTGAAAGCACCTTTATAGTGTAGTTTATTTTAGAAAGTGCGAGGTGCGAGAACAAGGGACATTTTTTAAGCGGATATTGTATGTGGGCTGCTGGGGGCTTAGTGCCAGGGCTGATTTTTATTCCCAGTCCGGCCCTGAATCCAAATGTCTTTTGTCTCAGGAGATTAGAAGGTATGAGCCTCAGATGCTGTATATTTTCTTATTTTTAGAGATATTGTAAGTCTGTAACTTGCTAGTCACACCGTCGTGCAAGAGCTTGAAATAAATTATAGCACACTGTAGTTCTGTGTCTAGACAGCCCTGACTTGTCAGGTTGTTAAGTATCCACTGTACTCCTTATTCCAGGCTTATATTGAGCCCGGGGTCATAAATGTGTTCAAATATGGCGCATGGGAGCAGCCATCAGCCAGTTGCAGCTGCCCTACTGTTGCTGCAGCTGTACAATAAACATGTCCCTAGGTGGTCAGTGGCTTTGTGCTGGGCGGATTAGGGGCATTGGTGGTCACCCCTTTTTTTTTATGTTGCCCGAGTTTCCCTGTTTGGGGGCCATATTTGGCCCCTCTGGGGGGTTCCCCTCAAGATGGGGGGGGCCATGCCGGCCCCAGCTCCCCCGCCGCTCTGTCCCTTCTTCCCCGGGGCGGGGGTCCACAGGGTCATTTGCGCTCCCGACCCCGCCCCGGGCTACCGGTCGCCGATCCTCCGGCAGCAGCCCGGCCCAAACCCCCGGGTTTCAGTATGCCCCTGGCAGGGGGGCGGTGAGGCCAGGGGGGGCCCGGAGCCCCCGTTTACTTGCGGCTCAACATCGGGGCCCCGGGAAACCGGGAAAAGCCGGGTGTTTCATGGTTTTTTAAGGGGGGGTTGTCTCGTAAAAAGATTGGGTTTTAATTAAAAGATCCTTAAAAAAAACAAAGCACCTTTGAAATATATTGTTCATTACAAATGCCCTACTAAATTTTGATTTAAGTCCTGTTAGTGGGAGTACATCAGCTTCCAAAATCTCAAATAGCAACGCCCTTTTTAAATTCCTTATCTCACTGGGGCGGGCGGGTCTGTATGACTCATCACCCTCTGAAAAAAGGGTCAGGCAGGACCCCCTCCCACCCAAAATGCTTCTGTAGTGGAGGGGGGGGGGCTCTGGTTTCCCGTGGCCGGGCTGCCGGGTTTTTAACCCTGTGTGTGCCTGTTTTTCCTCCTGCTTCTACAAAAAAGGGATGGACAGCAGTAAACCCTGGGGTGTTACTATAATTTTGAGGTGTTTTTGGGGAGCTGTAATTTTATCTAATCCCTATACAGTCGGGGGGCATGTAAAGGGTTTTCTTTGCTCGGGTTTACTAGGACACCCCTGATATAGTAACACTTCACAGCTCCCTGTGCTGTTTTTTACGGGGTCTGTTTGTTGCGGAGATTTTTGCAGTTTTGGTATGTAAGCAGGGGGTTGGGAAAACATTGCTCCACACTCTTTAGTTCAGCCCTCTCCTGTCCTCCTGAGGTGGAACGAGCAGAAAAAGAGCTGCAGCAGACCTAGGCAGGCACACACGGGGTTTAACTCGGGCCCAGAAACCCCCCCCCCCATTGTTTTTAAAAGTTACGGGAGGAAAAGCTTTCTTTGTCCCTGAGGGGGGGGGGGGGAAAAAGGGGGGAGAAGGGGGCGGGGACAAGAACCCGGCCCCCCCCCTAAATTTTCAACTGCCAGGCGCCCCGGGACTTAGGCTGAGAGTTTGTAATGAAAAAACTCCTTTAAAGTTTAAAAAACGGGGTTTCCCCAACCCCATCCTCAAAACCCCCCAACAGGTGGGGGTTTCTGGTTTTTCCTTACCCTTTTTGACAGGTGATATTAATTTTTGCCCGTGCTTTGGGTGGGGGGAAAATCCAAAAAGCATGACCTTTTTGGGGGGTTTCCTGAGGACGGGGAAAATTTGGGGAAACATTGAATTTTAAAAGCTTTTTCCCATTTTATGTAAATAAAGCCTGGTTATGGTAGAATAAAATAGTTATTTGTGTATGAAGTGTTTACTATTTTTAAAATCTTTGTTGTTAGTAAATGTTACCATTTCATTTGCTGCAGTTGTATGCATTACAGACAATCCTATGTGAACTCAGCAGCCAGGACTCCAAATAAATTGACAGCCGCGCCCCACATTGTTAGGGGACCATTTTACTTTAAAGGTCAGGGTTTAAACTAGCTAATGAAAGAAGTTCACGTGGGTTGAGCTGGTTGGTAGTATTTTAAAGGGGTTTTGCCACGATCCCCTTTTTCTTTAACCTCCTGCATCCAGCTTTTCAGTCGGGGTTGCTCAGAAGGGGAGTGTGTGTTTTGTTTGAATTCCCATATCATGTGACCCAGCGGGGAATGACTTCACCGGGCCTTTTTCCCCTCGGTAGTCAAAGGAGGGTCTGTTTTTTGTAAATCATTTTGAGTAGTTAAAGGGGAAAATTTTTTTTGCCTCCAGGAAACAAGGGCCCAAAGGGTTCAAACCCCTGCGGGAAACCCAAAACCTGTGTTTTGTTTCTTTTTTAAAAAAGCAAAAAACCGATTGAGGTTTCTTTTTTAAAATTTTTTTTTTGCACTGTTTGACAAATTTAAACTAAAGAATACAGGGGGGACAGGAGAAAAATTGACGCACCGGGGGTTTTGGAACACTCATTAGCTCCCCTGAGGAGAAGGGGTTTGATTCTTTTGAAAGTTTGACCAGGAGGGGAACCCCTTTGGTCTTTTAACCCCTGGAGACGAGCGTAAACAAGGGGATCAAAAAGGGAAAGGGGCAAAAAGGGTTAGTGCAAAATTTTTTAAATAATAAAGAATGGGAAAATTTTTGTTATTTCTTTGCAAGCGTCCCACATAAATTTTTTACTTTTTTGGAAACCCCCCCCTTTTAAAAGGTGTGTGTTAGGTTGTCTGCACACATATTCCTCATCCCTGTCTTGGGTTAAATTTGGGGTGACTTTCACATTTTGGGAAAAAGGTAAAATTTTAATATTTTTTCGGGCAAACCCAAACCCAATTTTTTCTGAAACTCTGCAGTTTCTGAACTGTTTGCGCTGCTGTGTTGTGGTATCGTGAGTGGACAAATAACTCCATTGGGAATAAGTGGTGTGGAAACTGCATAACCCCACGTGCCACTGATGTGAGAAGTGACCCCCCCCGGGTTTAACGGGGAAAACAGCCACCACCAAAATTTTAAAAAGGGGGCCACTCCCCCAAAAGGGAAATTTTTTTTAAAAAAAACAACATTTCCCAGAAAACCCCTTTTTTAAGGGGGGGAAATATCAGAGAAAAAAAACTCTGCAACTATTGCGAAAACAAGCTGGTGGTGGCAGTGTTGTGGTCTGGGGAATGTTTTCATGGCATTCTCTGGGCCCACTCTTCCACGTGAAAATAGAATTAACCAATTTGGGTATGAATCCATCCTTGCAGATCACCTACAACCCCGTACATTACCCTTTCCACAAAACAATGCACATGTTTAAATGGTTAACAAAATTCTAAAGGGAAAAAGGGATACACTCGGGGAAAATTAAAGGAAAAAACCCTTTAAAAAACCTTGTAATTTTAAAAACCCGCTTTGTGGTTTTCAAAGTTTTAAAAATAGATAAGAACGACGATTTCCGGCCAAACTAGTCCTTCCTCAAAGGGGCCCAAAAAGGCCAAATATTCTAAAAAATCCCCTGGTCCCCCTTTTTTCGCCAAACTTGAACTCAATTTTAGCATCTATAAAAGTTTCCTTGATCAAACATATAAAAAAGTTTTTAAGGAAAAAGGGAAAAAGTCAAACCCTCCCCTGCTCGGCAATTGATGTCCCTCCCTGGAAAGAGAATTCTCAAGCACAAAATTGAAGAAGCCAGCACCGCAATCTTCAGTAAAACCTTATTTTTATTGAAAAAAATCTTCCATTAAAAAGGATAAATCCAAACCCAAAAGGCCCCCCCCCCCCAAAAGGGGAAAAGGGAGGAAAAAAGGGTCCCCGCTTACGCGTTTCTGACCGTAAGCTAAAAAGATCAAAAATCTGAACCCTTTCTTAAAAATAACAAAAACCAAACCCTTTAACCCTTTATCATCATGTTTTTCCCTATGGATCCTCCCCCACCCCCCTCCAGAAGCTGTGGGGTTTAATTTTAGCATGCCTCTAGATACCCGTGACAACTTCCAGGGCAATTTTAAAGGGGGTCACTGTTTTAGTTTCCTACCCTACCTTTAGCCAAAAAATGGGGGAAAAACCCAAAAAAAATTTTGGGGGGAAGTTTCATTGTGCAATTACTGCTTGGGGCACCAAGGGGGGAACATTTTACCAATTTTGGGATTGTGATTTTGGGATAGTGGGGAAAGGGTTGGGGAGGGAAATGCTAAAAAAAATTTAAAGGGGCCAAAAATGTTTTTATGGTAAATTTTTCAAGGAAGAAAAATTGTTTTAAAGGGATTGCAGGGGGAAGGGGGAAAAAAAATTTAAAAAGAATGACTTTTTCAATAAGGGAAATTCCCCAAAACGAGTTCCCCCGGATGTTTTAAATACTTCAGAGTTGTTTCTGGAGGAAGGAGGGCAAGAAGGAAACCAAAATGCTTTTTGGGTTTCAAAAAAAGTTTTTTTTTTATTTTTTTCCCCCCTGGCTCCATTTTTAAATTTTTAAAATTTTTTTCTTTTTTTGGGCAATCCCTTTAAGTCGAAATAAATTTTTGTGGCACACTACACATCAGACAATTGTATAAAAATTTTCCCAAACCCAAAATTTTACCGAAACCAATCTAGACCTGAGTTTTGGACACCTTCCAAGAAGTATAGAAAAGGGGTTAGTTGAATTGTTTTAATAACATACATAAAAAATTTATTACAAACATAATAACAATTTTGGAAAAAAAAAGAACAGGAAGCACTAAAAAAAATTGAAAAATGATAAAGTCTATCACTGTAAAAAATTTGGGGGATAAGGGGAGGACGGTGGGTTTTTGGACTCAGGGTTCCCCATGACAAAAATTTAAAATTTTAAAATTTTTTACAAAAAACACAAATGTTTTGAGAGTTGGCCAAAACCCCCCGCCCGTGGGTTTCCAAACCAAAAACAAGAAAAATTTTGGGTTTGGGAAAGGGATTAGTTTTTTGGGGGAATAACCCAAAAAAAAAAAAAGCTGAACCCTTTTTAGTGGAACAACCAGTCACCCCAATTTTACATTCATTGACAAAATAAAAAAGGGGACTTTTCCCCCCCCCAAAAACGACCCAAGTTTTAGGTTTTTGGGTCCTACAGGGATAAAAATTTTGGGGCCTGGGGGGACGTTTTTTTTACGCCTTTCGTACCAGACTCCCCCGGTTTCCCTTTTAAATACCAAAAAAGGTCATTAATATATTGGAACAGATTTGGGAAAGGAAATCTCAATACAGTTGGTCAATACAGCTCAATACAAATGTCCCCGCACTGTACCCCTCCCCTTCCCCCCAATTTTAGCGCTTTTAGGGTTTAAAAAAGAATTTTTTTTTTAAAAATTGTCAATAGAACCAACGTAATGAAATATTTGTAATGGTGGTAAATTTCTTTTTTCACCAATTTTTTTTTATTTGATGGCCGTTTTTTTTTTTACAACTGGAGTGATCCCCTATGGGTGCCCCAAATTTTCCCCCTTCCCCCCGCTAATAAAATTTATTGGGGGAAAAGGGGAAAAGGATTTTTATTATCTTAAACACAAAAAATTTTTGCTTCCCATGCCGGTGGTATGGACGTTAAAATTTTATGACCTCCCCCTGGTTTGGGAAGGCCCGGATCATCATATCCCCAAATTTGTTTATTATTTAAATCACAATGATATAATTTTCCCATTCACTTATGTTTTCACATAAATCCAAAAATTTAAATTTTTTTGGGTGTTAGTTTGGTGGGTACTCCCAAAAAAATCAAATTTTAGTTTAAACCATACACAAAACCAACATCACAAAAAATCCATCTTTAATGCGGGGAAAAAAAGTAAACCAAACCATGTAATCACCAATATTAAAACCTTTAAAAAGGGAAGGAAACTTTTTTTTTTTTAAAAAAATTTGGAAAAAAATTAAGGGGGGAAACTTTTTTAAAAAAAATTTTTAAAACAAAAAAAAGAATTTATGGGTTCCCAAGAAAATTTCCAAAAAAACAATTTGGCCCAAATTAAAACAAAGGGGAAATTCAGACAAAGGGGTTGCAGAAAAGCTGCAGAAAGGGCTCAAACATGTCCCAAAAGACAGTCTCATTTTAAAGGGAAAAAACAGAAATAAGCAAAAAAAAAGTTGTTCACAAGGGGAAAATTTTAGCACCAAAATAAATCACCAAGTTTTAAAATTTAAAATATGTTAAAATTATCAAAAAAATTTTTACCAAAGTTCCAGTCCCCATGGGCAAAATTAGGAATATTATTTCCCCGGGGGAAATTTGTTTTTTAGCCACCAGAGCCCTAATATTGGTTCTATTATTTTCCCCCAGCTTTTTTACAAGGGTGAGAACCCAACAGCGGGGCTACGTGGTTTTTCTAAAAAGGGTTTTCTAAAAAATGGGGGACTTTCCCACTTGTTTAGCCTGCTTACATACAAAAACGGGGGACCTTTCACATCATATGTCAAAAAAAGGATTACAAGGTACAAAAATTTTTACATAAAACTTTTAATAAAAAAAAAATGCTATTTTCTTAATTTCATGTGACACATGTCGAATTCAATATGTGGGGGGCCCAGGGACCCCAATTAAGGTGGGGTTTTTGGGCGGGGGAAATTGTCTGATGCCGAAAAAAAAAAATTTTGGTCACATAATTGTCTTCAGAAATCAAAAACCTTTTTTTTAGAAGAATTGCTGGAGCCAAGCATCATTTAGATGGATAGGGATAGAAAGGGGTATTTACTCCGGCTAGGGGGGGGGTAAGGGTTCGGGGATTTATTTTTGGGAACCCGCAAAGCGAGAGGGAAATTTTTCTATTTACAAAATTTAGACAGCCACAGGGGCCCTTTAAATTTTAAACATGCTTGCTGTATTATTATTAAAATTTTCGTTATCATACTCACAATGTTGGGTGATGCTTGAGTGTAGGTAGCTGATATCTTTTAGCTATTTGGTTGTTGTTTTATGTCATATGTTTATTGTCTTGCATCTATTTTTAGCATACATTTAGCTACTGAGTGTCGTTTCAGAATTTAGCTAGCAAGGGTTAACTACCTCAGGAACTGTGAGGTTTACTTCCGGTCTGCTATATAAGACAGCTAAGCAGTCAATATCGATGAGACCAGGATTAAGGCGCACAGCCGAAACGCGTCGGTCAATCGGTCATTCTACCGCTACATGTGATCCCATACCACCTTTCAGTAGGTTAGTGCTATCGCACAAAACTGCAACAATCTATTTTATGCTGGACTTCATGATTTGAATGTTTTCTTTTTAATGAAGCTCTATTAAAGTTACAAGTTTTTAAACTTAGTCATTGCAAGTCCATATGTGGTGAACCATTCAATATGAAAATGCATGGATGCTGGAAATAACATTGTTTGAATATTCATTGCCGGTGGGAGTTTCCGGATTTACCGTGCATCCTTTACTTGAACACCGGGCTATGATATCAGGTGAGCTGGGAACTTTCTTTTTGTTGTTTACACTACACAGCAGACATCTGTAACATCAAGTAGGGAACCTGTTGTTAAAAACTAGTGGCTCAAAGCTGATGTTGAGGGGAAGAGAGACCCAAACTAAAGTCTTGCACCAGGGCCCATGAGCATTTAGCTACAGCTCTGCCAGGACCTATTGGTAGAAGTCGGAATTGAGGATACTTCTGATCCTCCCATTTGAAACCCCTCAGATGTGCACTTTTCTATTGCTTCATTGACCCCCTTCCCCTAACAATTGCCTCTAAGGCTGCAACCTTAATACTACTGTTACAGTGCGTAATAGGAGAGCTGTTATTGTACACTGTTCTGCAATGCATTACTATAACACTATAACTGTGTACAAGGTCCCTAGTGGGACTAAAAGTATAGAATTCCAGGTTAAAAAAATAAATAATAAATATATAATAAATATATATATATATATATATATATTATATATATATATATATATTATATTTGTATATATATATATATATATATATATATATATATATATATATATATATATATATATATATATATATATATATATAAAGTTTAAAACACCTCCTCTTGCAATTTTACAAAATAATTAGAAAAAAGTTAAAAATAAACTGCACTTTTTGGTCATTTTGTGTCCCCCAAAAATTAAGTAAAATGCTATCAATAAGGACTACACTTCAGCCCACAAAAAAAACATAACAAATAGTAACAAATAACCAAAACTCTAAACATTTGGTATCACTGGAATGGCACTGAGCTGAAGAATACAGATAGCATGTCATTTATATTGAACAGTGAACTCTATAAAAATGAACTCCATAAATGGCACAACATTCCACCCTACAAAAAAAATGTTTTTAGTTTTTTTCCAGTATGGTACAGAAATTGGTACAATTGAAAAAGTAAAATTAAAAAGCCCTCACAAAAATGTCACAACTGTGCTTTTTTATCACGTTCCACCCCACAAAAACTCTTTGTTGGTTTCACAGTACATTGTATGATACAGGGTGGCAGGTTCACCCAATTTTTATGTAAACCACCCCATATTTATGAAGCAAGGTTGGATCATTGTAAATTCAGCACTTCTCCCCCCGTTGTTTCCCCCAGACACCCTCATAGATTGTAAGCTCTCGCGAGCAGGGCCCTCACACCTTATGTCTCATCTGTAAGTAGCTTTCACTGTGTAATGTCTGTCTTTTGTCTGTAATTATACCCTCCCCATTGTAAAGTGCTGCGGAATTTGTTGGCGCTATATAAATAAAGGACGGGGCCCCCCCAAAATTTTTTTTTTTTCCCCTTCCCCCCCCCAAACCCTTCCCCCTTTCCCCGAAAAAATTTTTTTTTTAAAAAAGGGGCCAAAAAACCCCCTTTTTTTTGGTTTTTTTTTTGGGGGTTTTTTGGGAACTAAAAAAAAAAAGGGAAAAAAATTTAAAAATTTTTTTTAAAAAAAATTTTTTTTTTTAAAAAATTTTTTTTGGGTTTTAAAAAATTTTTAAAAAAAAAAATTTTTTTTAAAAAAAAAATTTTTTCTTTTTTTCCCCCCCCGGGGGGGAATTTAAAAAAAAAAAAAAAAAAACCCCCTTTTTTTTTTTCCCCCCCCCAAAAGGGGGGCCCCCCCCAAAACCCCCTTCCCCCCCCCTTTAAAAGGGTAAAAAAAAAAAAAAACCCCCCCCCTTTTTTTTTTTTGGGGGAAAATTAAAATTAAAAATTTTTTTTTTTTTTTTTTAAAACCCTTTAATTACCCCCCCCCCCCCAAAAAAACCCCCCCCAACAAAAAATTTTTTTTTTTTTTTTTTAAAAAAAAGGAAAAATTTAAAACCCCCCCCTTTTCCCGGGGGTTTTTTTCCCCTTCCCCCCCAAAAAATTCTTTTTTTTCCCCCGGAAATTTTTTTTGGGGGGAAATTTTTTTTTTTAAAAATTTTTTTTTTTTTTTTTAAAAATTTTTTTAAAAACCCCCCCTTTTCCCCCCCGGAAAAAACCCCCCTTTTTAACCCCCCCCGGGCCCCCCCTTTTTTTTTTTTTCCCCCCTTTTTTTCTTTTTCTGTTTTTCCCCCCCCTTTTCCCCCCTTTTTCCCCCCCCTTTTTTTGGGGGGGGGGGGGGTTTTTTTTCCCCCCCAAAAATTTTTTTTTAAAAAAAAACCCCTTCCTTTCCCAAAAAGGAAAAAAAAAAGGGTTTTTAAAAAAAACCCCAAAAAAAAAAAAACCCCCCCCCGGGGGTTTTCCCTTTTCCCCCCTTTTTTGGGGGGGTTTTTAAAAAAAAAAAAAAAACCCCTTGTTTTAAAATTTTTCCCCCGGGGGGTTTTTTTTTTTTGGGGGGGCCCCCGGGGTTTTTTAAAAAAATAAAAAGAAAAAAAGTTTTTTTTTTATAAATTTTTTGGGTTTTTTAAAAAAAAACCCCAAAAAGGGGGTTTTTAAAAACCCAAAAAAAATGGGGGGGGGGGGGGTTTGGGAAAAACCGGGGGGGCGGGTTTTAAAGGGGGGGGGGGTTTTTTTTTTCCCCCCCTTTTAAGGAAAAAAAAATCCCCAAAAATTTTTCCCCCCTTTTTTTTCCCTTAAAAAATTTAAAAAGGTTTTTTTTGGTTTTTTCCCTTTTGGGGGGGAAAAAA